>MU551705.1:529645-592626 GCA_024362625.1 Silurus asotus
ATATACACAAGTAGTGCCATTTACTGTTATAATATCCACACAAACCCTCTGTTCTGTGGCACAGTAGGCAAACTGACATGAACAGCTACATGTTTTGTCAACTAATATACCTGTTAACAGTAACTACAGGAGAATAAAAGTTGAGAAGTTGAAGAATAATGCATAGGATGGAGCCGCCAGGAAGGAAGAAAAGAGGAAGGCCAAGAAGGAGGTTTATGAAAGTGGTAAGGGAAGACTTGCAGGTAATTGGTTTGAAAGAGGCAGATGTAGATGACAGTAGTATGGAGACGGATGATGCTTTCTACAAGGGTTCAGCATTCAAGCGTTAAAGGGAATGAATATAAAGGGAACGGAATGAGGAAAATATAAAATATATGATGATAAACATGTAAAAAAATATGTGTATAACAGTAAAACAGTAAAATTGAAGGTGATTAACGTGATTGTCCTTAAAGTGTCCATGTGCAGTATGGTGTGGTATAAAGTGACCAAAGTTAAAGTGAAAGTACAGAGATTAAAGTGTCATAGTAAAGGGAATGGAATGAGGAAAATATAAAATATATGATGATATACATGTAAAAAAATATGTGTATAACAGTAAAACAGTAAAATTGAAGGTGATTAACGTGATTGTCCTTAAAGTGTCCATGTGCAGTATGGTGTGGTATAAAGTGACCAAAGTTAAAGTGAAAGTACAGAGATTAAAGTGTCATAGTCCAAAAAAGTCTTAAACTAACTGTTCAACCACCAATTGTGCACATCATAAAAAAATCATTGCTAAACTTAAACTAATTGTGAATGCTTTATACATTTGATAAATTGATTGTGTACAATTGTCTGCTGTTTCCAATATTATCAAGTGTTTGTCATGTAGAACAAAATACAGTGGAACCCGGTTATGTCGATGTCCTAGGGGGCCGCCAAAAGGCATCAAGGTAACCGATGATTGAGATAAACGAAAATCAAAATAGCGGCAATATATTAACGTGTTTGAAATTTCTTTATATACATGATGTGCGTTAATAAATGAGATTGTGCATGCACATGTTTTTGAAGGGTTTTTTACACAACATTGTTGCCGTGATTTGTTTGATGAAGGCATGCTATAAAAATACAAACAGTACATGTTTATTTGTCAGGAATCCACCTGCCACGCCCCCTGCGGCCCCCTTTAGGGTGTCAGGTGTTTTCTCGGCCGCTTTCTCTGAAGCTCTCGGCTTCAATCGCGCACATATGGTGCTCGTTTATCATCATCACCAGCTCCTATTTAAACTTTCACACTCTCACTGTCTGTTATTGTTGGTATATGATGGTTCACGGCGGTCGTTGTTATCGCCCATGCGTATCCCCATACATGTCTACCCACCGGCACTCTCTCAACGACTGCTCTTTTATTCCCAAAACCGCGCCGTGCCGTGCTCCTACTTACACTACGAACACTCGCACTAACTAACAGCAGAGATTCACCAGTATACAATACAACACCTGTAGCAGCTGTAAGACTTGATTTTTCCGCCACTTCCGCGAGTTCTTCTGCGGCTGCACCGCGATAACCGACGTTAAATGGCACATTTTTTCCCCCCTTGTGCTCGAGATATTAGGGTTCGGCGACAAAAAAAAACGACATAACCGATAAAAAATGCTTGAAAAATGCAAGAATTTGGCGGTTCCACTTCAAAAACGTCGATTTAATAGGGTTGTCGAGGTAACCGAGGTCGAGATATGCTGATTCCACTGTAATCTATATTGTTTTTTTACTGAGGAGTCTCACCCCCAAAACATCTCCGCATCAGTTCATTGCGAATGTCATTGATTGCAAATTGGTTAAACCACTTGTCAGAATCTGTTAAGCAAAATGTTTTGGTAAATGTGTCTTGTATTGATTAATTGTGCAGAATAATATTAAATGTCACTACCAATGACCAATAGTTCTAAAACAGGTCAATTATCGAGCAAATACAGACATTCGAAAATTTATATTTTTAAAAGATACTAGTACAGTACAGTAAAATTGTGAATCCTGTTCGGGCTTTTGCAAACAATGTATACATTTTTTTTTTGTCTTTGCCAGATAAGACTTGGTGTCTGGATCTCACATGTTCATAAGAAGACTGTGAACCTACAGCATTACCATCAATGAGACAAGCCATAGAGAAAACCCTGGCACTGTGGACTGATTTACTTTTGGCCGTGTGTCTGGAATGAAAAAAAACAGAGGGGATTGAATATGATATGGTGTAGGATACTAAGCAGCTTTTCATTGTATACTTATAAGAATGGCAATCATAAACATAAACAACCTTACACACAACTGTGAGTCTCTAAATACTTTATACAATTTTATTTTTTGAGCAAGGAACTGTGTGAAGTTGGTGAAATGCTCTCAGTATTCAGAGGAGGGCATCTGCAGAAGTGATGTGATATTCATACCATCTTTAAATGAGATCTTTGATCGTCTGTTCTCATTTACAGTGGATTCGAGCAAGTCGTTAAATTCATACAAATTTATTTCTACAAATTTATTTAATAAATCCGTTGCTGCCAGTTTGCAACTCTGCCCAAGTCTGTTTCTTTTTGTTGTGTTAAATATTTCAGTAGATTTACACCGACTCACTGGAATAGGTGAAATCCATTCCAGACAAGTCCCCAGTGGTAATCTTTCCTGATTTCTGCCAGCAGACAGTGTACGAATATGGCTCAGGGGAGCTTCTCTCATGGCAAACACCAAGGCCAAGGCATGATTAACCGTTCTCCAGAGTTAAACCCATATTTCTATTCATTTCAAAAGGATGTCAAGAGAGAATGATGCTGCACATGGGATTTATTTCGCAACTATTTGCTAGAGAGAGAGAAAAAAAAGAAAAAACAAAGAAATTGTCTCTTTATGGTGATGACTGTTATATTGTTCTAGCTCTGTCTCCTGCATTTTTCTTTTATTCCGTGACACATTATCTGGACAGTTAAGCTCTGTGATCTGGTAGCTGTATAATGCCTGCTGTGGATTGGAATTGCAATTAGCAGAAGGCGGAGCTTGCTAACTTGCTCATAGGCTGTTTTCAATTTGGCAAATAATGCCTACTACTATTAAAGTTCGGAGTATAAACACTGCCCAGTAATCTCACTACAAATCGAATTGTTATTTTTTATGTAAATGATATATACTGGAAACTCTGCATGGAGTAGGCATCATTGTTTTCAGGAAGTACATTATATAAATACAAACCATTGACTAGGTAATTGATTTTAACATTACTGGTTGAATTTATGCATCAAATTTACATTAAGAATGTTATATTCCAGTACAAAGTTTTTTTTTTTAAACAAATAAAGACATAAAACTTTATGTTTTTGGTTAATAATCTGACACTGTATATGATACAAATGCAGTACTAAAGCCTCATCGCTCATGGTTCAAGCTCCAAGTCCTTATCTCAGGTAACTGGCTATAAAATGTTCCCTAAATATACCGTATTTTTCGGACTATAAGCCGCTACTTTTGTCCCACGTTTTGAACCCCGCGGCTTAAACAACAAAGCGGCTAATTTATGGATTTTTCCTGGGTTTTTCCCGGTTTCACAAACTTTAAGCCAAAAAACTGAGCAACATAACATTAGGAAAAACTTTCACCGGTGTTGATTTTTTAAAGCATGACGATGACAAAAGATAAACTCCAGAGAGAAATAGTTGTGAAAGGAGAAGGAAGACAGTGAACAATGACTTTCTTGGTCGGCTACTGTTTAGATACAAGCCGTTGTAGCACGTTGAGTCTGGGTGAAGGGAGAGCTCACTAACTCCAGTTGCAAATGAAATCTAATCAGCACAGACAGGTTTCCAAAACTCATGCTTTTTTATTTTTCTTAGCAACAGCGTTACGGGTTCGTCAAAGAAACTTAAAAATGAGCATCAGAAAATAATAAGGACATATTCCTCTGTCTCACACGCACACACACAGTAATACCAGAAGAATGCAGTGACATGCTATTCCCAAAATGCCGCTTTGCTCTTAAAGGAGCCACAACATATTACACCCGTTACACCGTGTAACATACACTCTCTTCCGGTAAAGCCTGGGTAAAGTTAATTAGTTTTAGTGTAAAAACTACACTGGCTTATTTATGTAAAAAATACAAATATTTCCAAAATTCAGTGGGTGCGGCTTATACAAGGGTGCGCTTTATAGTCCAGAAATGACAGTATAACAAATGCAAATACATGCTAACATTTGTCCACTAGGGCAGTACAGAATGCCCCATGCTTAATAAATGGACGTTTTGTGGGGGAGGGGCAGCTGACAAGACAGTTAATAATAATGTCTCTTCTGTACAAACGAGGATAAAATGAAAGCTAATAATATTTTTTCTCAATCCTTTCCCTGATTACTGGATATGAATTACAAGTTAAACCTGTTATCTAGCAATCTAGGTGCTTTGGATTGCAATCACACTGCACAACATGTTTTTCCGTGTAAGTTTTGCTTCCTGAAAAGTTTTTACTGATTGTGACAGGTACCTGGTGGGAATGCACAAGTATAGTTTTGGTTTCGCTGCAGTTCAGGGTTCTATAGCAGAAGAGCTTTCTGTCCAAACCATGTAATGCAGATTTTAATGGAACTGGCTTTGTGCACAGAGCTTGAGATTTTGGAACAAGCTTGGGTCTCTGAGTTCAAATAAAGAAGAAAATTATACACCTAAACACATTCTACATAATTGTGTGCATTCAGCTGTGTAGTAAATGTTTGAGGAAGACCCACATATGGCTGAAAAAGCCAGGTGCTATACATTTTTATATAGTGTACAAAACATCCTAACCACACCAAATTATGAGTCCATAAAGCTGATAGAAAACAATCTTCATATTTACTCTCCTGAATTATTGATGAACTGTTGCAGTTTTGTTGTCTAATATTTTTATTAATGACTAAATAGATAATTGAATACAAGAAGATTGGGGCATCTTATGAAAAACTATCAAGCAGATATGAAGACGTGTTGCCTCTCTGCTTGACGTGACGCAATACGTCTGAATCAACTCAGTGCTCTCTCCTGTTCTCTCATCCTTGAAGAGCAGGATCTCTTTACATGCAATCATGTTAGTTTAATTACATGCCCGCTATGCTCAGCCATCACTTTGACATCAAGGTCTGGTGTCTGTACTTCACTGCCAGATTGTTTACCTTGTTAATGATGTGTAGGTCACGATCCCAACCACTTTCCGCTAATGGAATTGGACGAGGACACAGTACAATAGCACACTTGACACAAGTGTATATTTGTCTATTTGAATATCGGGTTTGTGCGTTTGTGTGCATGTTGGACAGAGGTGGAAAGCAATGAATTACATTTACACACAAGACTGTAATTGAGTAGTTTCATTTTGTCTACTTTTTAAAGTAGTTTTTCCAAATCTGTAATTTTGCTTTTGTTTGAAGTATTATACATTAGTACAAAAAACATATCCGTTACGGTGTAAAATAAGTAAATAAATAAAAATAATGCAAGAACAAAAGATCGAGCCCTGGAAACTACTGCACTGATTGGTTGGTGAGCTCGAGAACAAACACTAAACTGACAAGAAAGAAAGATGGTTTCGGGATCTTCCGGGTTCGTGGCGTACGCTTCCGGGTTGGTGGCCATCTTGTTTTTTCTCTGGTGCCACCTGTTATTTAGGGATGCAAAAGCCATCTGATTTCATCAGCTTTTCATTACTCTGGGATTATCCTTGCCACCCTGCCTGCTCTGGATCCTGTTTCAGACCCTGTACCTGATCCCTGTTTCTGGTTTGGACTTGTTTATCGGTTTGTGCTTCTGCTCTGCCCTTTATTTCTTTGTCTGCTGGTATTTGGATTTCAGACTGTTTTTTGAAATCTCTGCCCTTTAATGTTCTGTTTGCCGATATTTGGATTTCGGACTGTTTTTTGGATTCTGAATTGCCTTTCCTGCATTGCTTTCTCTGCCGTCTCTTGGACTTTAGGACTGTATTGTCGGACTGTGCTTTGATTCTGCCCTGTATTGCCCTGTTCGCCGGCCACTATTTATATTGTGTATCTGAGGGAGAAAATAAAAAGGAGGTGCCAAAAAGTTCAGGATCAAGATTCAGCAAGTCACTATAACCGTTTACCTTTTTTTTGACTTGTCATCTGATTCTGCGAACGTACACATAAATGATTACTCTGGCTCTCTGCAAAAAGATGCTGTTTTTGTGCACAGATTTCCTGCATACCCTGAAGGGACTACTGTATGTTTCTATAAAACCTTGCAGCAAAAGGGCAGCCTTCATTAAAATAGAACGCTTCCATAAATATTTCACGTCAATTCTACCTGGTTACGTTTCTCTGTGGAAATAAAAAAAGACAAAGTGCATGTGAAACCTTTTCTCACTTTTTCCCATCTTTACATTAAGTTCTATGTGAAGAAAAAAAATGGATACGTAAAGAATTGTAAATAGATCTCTAAAGACACCACAAACAACCGGACTGGCATATTACACACTGTTAATGCTGATCTTTTAGCAGTGGAGGGCCATCAGGGCCAGCGTGGCCTACTCAAAATCACTGATTTGCGTTTTAATATATTTGTATTCATGAATATGTATCAAATTATTCCCAATAGTCTATTTTTTTATTTCATAGCAGTTCTGCAGCAGCACACCCGAGTGTTCACCTCTAGGTTGAAGCTTTAACCGATCAGACTGCAATTTGACCACCTCGAGGCCCTCTAGCAGGCATCCAGTCACGACTGCATTTTCACAGTTCTTTGATTGGATGGTCAGTGACCGGGTTAGTCAGAGCTCACAAACCACATCTGTAAAAAACTGCACAAGCCCAAATATATTTGTGTGGATTTAATATCTGATTTTTTTATTTCACAATGGCTAATAGAGGAGAAGAGATTGGGTTGCAGATGGACTTTTCAAGGAAAGCTGGACATTGCGAAGGAAAAGTCGGCGAGAACTAATAAGCTTTTTTTATTAGCATTTTCTTTCTGGTAGATTTAGCAAACGTGCATTTTGCCTTCATTTTAAATCCCTGGAAAGACTGTATTGCAGGGTTAATATAGATTATTTTGACCTTTCTGTCTTCGAACTCCTGGCAAAACTCAGTAGGTGTGGAACACAAATATTCTAAGCCGAATTAATCATGCTGCCAATGTTCATAAAGTCCCCTGGACCATCTGACCATGACTGATCCACAACCATTTTGTATAGTAGGTTATGCGGGTAGTGTTTGGTGTTTGTTTTTGGTTTTTCATACTTAGCCACTCCATCACCTTCACCTTCCTCAGCAAAGCAGTTGTCATCTTGTCGGTGTGTTTGAGGTCGTTATTATGTTGAGAAACCGCCGTTTCTAAAGGAAGGTCATCATGTTCTGCTTCAGAATGTAACAGTACATGTTGAAATCCATGTTTCCCCCTAATAAATCACAGATCCCCAGTACCAGCAGCACTCATGCAGACCTCAGACCGTGATGCAACCACCACCATGCTTGTCTGTAGGCAAGACACAATTTTTTTGATACTCCTTGCCAGGGCTTCACCACACATGCTGGACACTATCTGAGCCAAACAAGGTTATCTTGGTTTTATCACAAAACATGGTTCCAGTAATTCATGCACTTGGACAGGTCGTCTTCAGCAAATTTTTTGTGGGCTTTCTTGTAAACCAGCTTCAGAAGAGGCTTCCGTCTGGGACGAAGACCTGCAAACCAACTTGTTGCAGTGTGCACCGTTAAGTCTGACCACGGACAAGCGGACCTTCCGCCTCTGCAACCTCTAATGCAATACTGGCAGCACTTATGCATCTGTTTTTGAAGCAGCTTCTGCACCTGATGCACAGCATAAGGACTCAACTTCTTTGATGGACCCTTGCATAGCCTGTTCTAAATGGAACCCACCTTGGAAAACCTCTGTATGACCCTGACCACTGTACTGTAACTCAGTTTCTGGGTATTACTGATCATCTTATAGCCTTGGCATTTTTTTTGTAGAGGCATTTTCTAATTCTCAAATCCTCCGACAGTCTTCACCATGAGATTCCATGTTGAACATCCAGTGGTCAGTATGAGAGAATTATATATATATATATATTATATATATATATATATATATATTAGTGATTTGCTTAACTCTGTTCTGCATTTGCTGTGGATTTTGTGTATCCAGGGAAATGCTTCTTTTCTGTAACCCTTCTAATCATCTCGCACATGACTTTCACTTTAAGAATAAGCAAAAATCTCACAACCTTCTCTAAATGACAGCTGGTATGGTGCAGATTTCTTTTCTAAGAGCTTTTCTCACTACCCCGGGGAACCGAAGTTGTAACTTAAAGGGAACGCTGTGTTGTGAGGACCCCATTTTGAACTCCGTCTTGCATGTCTAACTGCTAAAAGTGAAATGTAATAAATAAAAGGTATTTTTTTGAATAGCAGAAACTGCAGGAAGCCCTAATTTGTTGGAGTGCGGTCCATACTCGTGCCTAATTATGCACTTCAGTAACGGCTGGTGATGGGTATTACAAGCTAGGAGATTTTGTAATTAGTGTTTCATCATCTGACAGAAGAGAATCTGCACACTGTAACTTGACATAGACGAGTATAGACAATATTCCCCTACTATCAGACTTCACTTTTTATTGTAATGGTTTTTAAGATTAGGGTATCTTTTTGTTCTGTCTCCTGACTGAACATTACGGCTCATTGATTTGCATAGTAGGTAAATGCTAATCCTGTGACAGATGCACAACAGATGTCTGCTTTCCTGGCAATTGTCCAGTCAATTACTACAGCACAAACACCGCATAAATAAACACAACCATAAGGAAGAGCCACATCACCACAGGAGGACTTCACCTAGCTAAAAGCTACCCTTTATCCACTCATAGCACTATGTTTGATCATTAAGGACCTGCCGATTAAAGGCACCCTTGGGGGGATGACGGGTAACACAATTTGTATTTCAAATTGCCTTCTAATTGATTTGCTTGCATTATTTTGTATCAGTGACACATTTACACAACATTTACTGCCTAATAAACTAAATCCAGCACACTAATTTGACAGTTTCATTTAATTTAAGCAAACAAATAATCAATAAATAATTTAGTGTCATGTGGCAAAGATGTTTGTAGAAATCAGGACATTTACACAAAGGCACAGGGATGAGATCCACTCGAGTTCTCTTAAATGCCTGAATTATTTACTGCGGTCTTAAACCAATAAGAACAGCGAAAGGTGGCAGCATTGAGACAGACAAAAGACATGCACCCATAATCTCGAGTGTTTGTAGAAAATACTGTAAATGAAAGACTGTGAATTCCTTATGAAGGCACCCCGGAAGATTTTCATGAAAACCTCATGAAGCTATTCCTTATTTTACTCAGATTTAATTAGCAATATAAAAACGACATATAAAAATACAGTTCATGACTTCATTACTAGTGAGAGTCGATTGCCATTAAATTGGGAATATTATGAAATAGGAATTAAGTGCTTTTATTAGTAAATTGATTTCCCCCAGGTTTTCGCCCACATTTAACCCCCTGGGTGTCTCTTTAATGAATGTAATGATGCAGTGGCCAATCACAGTATGAACAGAACGTCCTCAGACACCTGACATTAACCCCCTGGGTGTCTCTGTAATGGCTACAATGCTACAGTGGCAAATCATAGAATGAACAGTAAACCTCGCATTTAACTCCCTGGGTGTCCCTATGATGACTTTAATGCTACAGTGGCCAAACACAAAATTAACAACTAGTCATCAGATGCCTTACATTTAACTTCCTGGGTGTCCCTATGATGACTGTAAAGCTACGGTCACCAATCACAGACCAATCTGACTCCTCAGAGGCCTCACATTTTACCCCCTGGGTGTCCTTGACTGTAATGCTACAGTGGTCAGTGAACAGTAAGTCCTCAGACACATCTGGCCAAGCTCAGATTGATATATACTTGATGTAAATAATACACTTTAACACAGTCAATTAAAAGAAAATATTATTAAAACATATAAACACAAGACACTTTTGCTGATTCATGACAAACTGTTTATTTCTTTTTTGAATACATTTACATTTATGGCATGTTGGCAAATGCCCTTATCATTTATTTGTGCTAATAACAAAAAACTGATTGACTGTTAGATGTTGGTCTCATTTGTCATTGTAATAGGGTAAAGTAAGTATTTTACTCTAAGTAGCATTAGAGGTAGTGTTACATGGAAATTTGTACAATTTTAGCCTCTTTAAGAAACTTGTTAAGAAACCCCGCATTGTACCACTCCCTCAGAGGATCTCTTTGCCAGTCACAGACACCTTAGAGCAGCGGTCCCCAACCTTTTTTTAACCACAGACCTGTCTAATGTTAAACAATATTTTTACGGACCAGCCATTAAGGTGTGGTGGATAAATACAACTAAATAAAATTATACGACCGGCATAAAAACTGGTATTTTTTCTTCTTCTTCTTTTGGCTGATCCTATAAGGGGTTGACACAGCGGATAATCCGTCTTTATATCCCCCTGTCCTCTACATCTGCCTCTTTCACACCAACTACGTCCAAAACGTCCTACATGTGCTGTCCCTCTAATAAACTCATTTCTAATCTTGTTCATCCCCATCACTCCCAACAAAAACTGGTATTTTTAAAATATAATAATAAACGTGAATCCACTATGTTGTTTTTTGTTCATTTTGCTAGCTTGGGGGTTTCAGTTGAATGATAATGTCTTATATGTGTGTATTAGGGGGATATGAGCAGCCCCTTTAAGAAGGTAGGGGATAGAGGTAAGTCATGTGACCGAGGCATCATGACATGCATCAAGAGTGAGTCATAGACAGATGTGGTGGAGAGAATCTGGTAATATTCAGATAAAAAAACTTTCAGAATCAGATAATAAATAAAACGGAAATAATGTAAGTTAAGTATTCTTTCCGTGCGGCCGGGTACCTATTGACCCATGGACCGGTGCTGCCTAAGGCATGGTTGGGGACCACTGCCTTAGAGCACCTAACAGATATATATTCCTCTTGGTAGGCAGGAGCAAAAAGGGTTAAGGGCCATGCTCAAATGATCAACAGTGGCAGCTTGGCAGTGCTGAACCCTATTCAGCCTATTGAACCACTACCCCTCGTACATTTATAATACTTTTGATTTTTGTTTCATCTCAATGGTTTATATATTGAAATACTGACCAAAATGTTGTGAGTTCAAATCCCAGCATTCCAGCAAGTTGTTTTAGGCAGAAAGCCTTTAACCGTCAACTGTTCATATGTACAAAACAAAATACATGGCAATCTGGATAAGTCTCCACTGAATTAGGTAAATGTAAAATTCTTTTTTAATAGAGAACAAATAGATGAAAAATAATTTATAAAAAAATATATATAATTAAAAGCATTTAAAGCCCACCTGTTTCAGAGCAGTTCAATTGGATTTAGGTGCGGTGACTGGGCAGGTCATTCCATAATTCACCCGAAATAAGTTTCCAACATTTCCTGCTCTCAAACATTAAGCTTCCACCTCCGTTTTTGACTTTGGGGTGGGGCAGTCTGCTAATATCTCATCTCCTGTTCTCTGACTTAAATAAGTACTTCTATTAAAGACTAAAATGGTGCATTTGGAATCATATGTCCACAGAATTTGCTTTCAGTCATTCACTGTCCAATTCTAAATATTCTTTATAATTTTATTCGTTTGTTGCATAAAAGCCATAAAATACTTGATGTTTTCAAATCTGAAAGGGACGATTCACTGCCACACCACCAGCGAGCAGTCTCTTGTGAATTCTAGGCTTTATTTAATGCAAGAGCTGTTTTTTTTTTTTTTTTTTTTTTTTTTTTTTTTTTTTTTTTGATAATCTTATTTTACCTGGTTTGGTGATTTTATCCTATAGATTTGATGGTCTGTATCTGCCTTCAAGGTTAATCAGTAAAAATACACACTGCTTTTTAATGATACACTGCACCCCTTTAGAAAGTGTCCTGCTGTCAAGCCTGTGTCTACAACCCCCACGATCCTAATCCAATGACCTTCTTTTATCCCTGCAGTCACTGATTGCATATGGCATTCATCGTTTTTGCAGTCCGACTTTTCCTTTTAAACAGTAAAATAACGCATATTGACAAACACACTGTGCAATGTCTCTGTTAAGCACTGTGACTGTGATTGTTCCAGGCCATTGTTTACTGCCTGTTTTGATTATTGTTTCAGCCAGAGCCATCTTATTGTTTGCTTTTCTAGCCTAGTACGTGTCTGCTGATCTCCAGACCAACGGCACTTGTGCTTTTCTGTGTATTATACAACTTTAGCTTGAACCCACCGATTTTTATGCAGTCAAAAAAGCTTTTGCACAAGACCAATTTAAAATGTATTGAAAAAAGTAACCACTGGTGTATAAAAACTTGACGTTTAAGAGGTGATGGTTAACCTCAGAAAAAAGACTAAAAATACAGTCAGTAACACAATTAACAACCTTCACAGGTAACTCTACCACAATTTGATGGTTGGAAAATGAAAGCAAATAAATGAAGAACATTCCACAAGTATTCAAGGACTAGATTGGTATTTACAATGATTAACTTCTATTAAAATAACTGATTGGCCATGGGGAAGAGAAAGCAAGGATCTGCTCATGATCCAAAGCACATGTGCTCATCAGTCACATGGTGGAGGTAGTGTCATGGCTTGGACCTGCAAAGCTGCTTCTGGAACAGATTTCTCCATTTTTAATTGATTACCTTATGATACGAGCAGCAGAATGAATTCAAAAGTCTACAAGAACATTATTTCTGCCAATAAACAGAGAAATGGATCCAATCTAATTAGAAGCAGCTTCTTCATGCAAGCAAGACAATGATCCAAAACACACTGCCAACACAACAAAACACTCCATCAGAAAAAATAAATAAAAATAGGAAGGTTTTTCAACATGCCAAAACAATCAGCAGACCTTAACCCAACTGAGCAGCATGTCAGTGCCTGAAGAGGCCCCTGAAAGAAGGAACTCACCAAATCATAATAATCGTGTTATTTCCTTTAATTTTGCTTATTTTTGTCTGCATTTAAATATACATATAAATTAAGAAATCATACAAAAAAAATCAAGAAATTAAAGCTGAAATTCTGATCTATAAATCTATTATATTTTGATCTTAAAAAAACATTTCTTCAGATTTGATGTATATACAATAACATTTTCAGTGCAATATTATTTATATAATTTTCAGAGAGAATGTATCATTTAGTTTAGCTCCAAAACATATTCTGCATTATATGTTATTTATTGCATAAGAGCTCTAAGTTGTAGCTCAATGCTTAATATTTTACACATCCAATCAGTGGGTCGTGACGTTAAATTTCAGCACCAGCAAGCTCTGGATAGAGGCACCTGCCAAATGCAAAAATGCAGCAAAAATACTTCAGTGTTTCATATGAATGAATTTCATGTTTTATGTATATTATTTCAACCTGCCAGTTATGCTCCATGGTGTACAATAGTAAATTGTTGTAAAAATGTAGGGTCATGCATTTATTTGTTCAGACATTAATGCATGACATCTTGGTGCCCGATATCACAACACAGGTTTTGTTGAGTCCAATCACTGAAATCCAATGTTCTTACCATTTTAAATGTTTTTTTACTGGACATTAAGATACTTCTGCCAGCTCTCAGTTACTTAGAATCAGTCTTATGTTACCCTAGCAGTGTATTGTTTGCATATGATTTTTAACTCTTTTAATACAAATGCGTTCTTATATTTAATATAAACCAACTGAATTTGCCGTTCCTGGCTTACTTTAGTCAAATCTTTGTCCAAAAAGATTGCTCCCTTCTATACAAGCCAAATCTGTGCTGGCTTCAGAGATGCAAACATTTTATCTTCATTTTTATCCAAAGAGCCAAAATGCTATCTCTAAATCTCTCTCTCTCTCTTTCTTTTGTCATTTTAAGTCTTTTTCATTAGCAGAGGAAAAGATGATCAAGAATCGGTCATCATGCAAAAGAGTGCATTAATTCATCCACTTTGCAGGAGGTGTCATAAAAAAAGAATTGACCGATTTCTGTAGCTCTCAACGAGACTTCTGGAACTGTCTGGTCCAATCTTCATGAGAAGACTGCTCTATCTGTCTCCAAACTGCTAGTTTAAACTTTGACAGGATTCAGATCAAGGCTCATAGAAGGCCACATGAGAAAAGTCAAACGTTTTGTTCTTAGCCATTCTTGAGTGCCTTTAGCTGAATGTTCTGGCATTTGTCTGACACTAGGTAGAGCATTTTGCTCCAGAATGACTTGGCAGGCTTGAGTTTTCATTGCACCCTTCACAGATTCCAGGCTCATGGTGCCAGACACAACAAAGCAGCCCTAAAACACAATAAAGCCTCCTTCATGTTTCCCTGAAGGTGTCATGTTTTTTTTTTTTTAACGGTTCATTTACCCAGAAAAAGGACATTCTCCCAGAAGCACTGTTGCTTTGTCAATATGCAATTTGGCAAATTTCACAGAAAAAAAAAAAAAATCGTTTGAAACCAATCATTTTGTATAAGCACATTTGCACTGCAAAAAAACCCATTTTAATTAATTAATTATTTAAAAAGTTATTAAATTATTAAGAAGAAATTAATACAATATTTAATAAGATACAGACTAGAAACAAGTCAAATGGTAGGATAATCACACTTGCATTTTTTTAATAAGAAAATGTAAAAAAAAATCATATGTAGGCTTTAAAAAAAGAAGAAAATGTCTTAAAATAAAAAAAGCACTTATTTCAAGCAGTCGATTTAGGCTAATTAACTTGAAACTAGCTTTAAAAAAACCACACAGTAACACACAGTAGTTCCGGTGCAAATTATGATTAAAAGGCTCTTGAGGGTTGACAAAAGTGTATTGTGGTTGACTGTGTCGAAGGCTGCTGAAAGGTCCAGAAAGCATCATGAAACATTATTGAACATACTGCATTTTGTCATCACTCAACACTGAAAGATCTTCAACATGAGAAACTACAGAACAACTAATTACAAAGCCATAAGTAGTTTGTATAAAAAACAAAGTAACAAAGTTTTACTGGGCAACGTAAAACCAGTTATTTCAGGTAAAATAAAGTCTTAAAAGATTTTTAAATGATGTTTCCAATGGTATTTAAGCTCAATTTGCAGGTAATAAATGACTACCATAATTTCCGCGCATCCGTATATAAACCGCACCTGATTTGACAAATATATTTTTTTTTTACATAAATAAGCCGCACCTGTCTAAAAGCCACAAGTCTACACTGAAACTAATGAACTTTACACAGGCTTTACAAAAGACAGTGTCTGTTACACGATGTAATGGTGGAAATATGTTGTGGCTTCTTTAGGAGCAGAGCGGTATTTTGGGAATGGGCTGCAGGCGCATTTTTTCGGTATTACTGCATGTGTGCAAGAGTGAGGAATATGTCCTTATTATTTTCTGATGCTCATTTCTAAGTTTGTGCACGAGTTTTGGAAACCTGTATGTGCTTATATGATTTCTGTTCTGGAGTTAGCAAACTCTCCCTTCACCCAGACTCACTGTGTTACAACGGCTTGTATCTAAACAGTAGCCGACCAAGAAAGTCATTGTTCATTATCTCCCTTTCACAACTATTTCTTTCGGGAGTTTTTCTTTCGGCATCGTCTTGCTTTTAAGAAAAACGTTTTTTCCTCCTGATGCCGTGCAGCTCAGAACACAGGTGAGGTGCATTTTTTCGTTTCCGTTCGGAAATTTCATTGGTCTAATGTTATGTCGCTCAGTTTTTTGGCTTGAAGTTTGTGAAACCGGTAAAAACCCAGGAAAGATTCATAAATAAGCCACTTCGTTGTTTAAGCCGCGGGGTTCAAAATGTGGGAAAAAGTAGCGGCTTATGGTCCGAAAAATACGGTAACTTAAAGCATTACTAACTAAATAAGAAAAAAAAAAAAGATAAACAATCTTAAAACTGTAATAAAATAATCTTATACAATCTGCACTTAAATAGTATTTGATTTTTAAAATAAGACCAATAAGGTTTTTATGGCTAGAAATAAGATTGTAAGTCTTGAATCGAGTTTTTGCAGTGTTTCCATTTGTTAAAGAACAGAATCCTACTGGTAAAACATGTATCTGGTGTAACGTGTTAACATTTTTTTATTTATCCCCTGTATGTCTAAAATACACTGCGCTATTCATTCTTCTCATATTCGAAGGCATTCATCTCATCGGCCTGCTCGTTAGCCAATTATGCAAATCGTCTCACAGTGTGCATCATTTTAAACGGTTTTTCAGCACTTCCGAATGGTGCGCCTGTTCGCTTGCAGAGTAAATAAGACTGCAAGATTACACGCTCCCATCGGAATAGCATAATGAAGACGTGGAAAAATACCACTTGATGAATGTGTGCATGTATATGTGTGTGCAGGGCTTGAGAAGGTGGGTCGTGACTCCAGCTATGAGCAGGAGGGGAAGGTTCAGTTCGTCATGGACGCCGTGTACGCTATGGCCCATGCTCTGCACAGCATGCATCGACACCTGTGCTCCGGTTACCCCGGCCTTTGTCCTCGCATGAGCAACATCAACGGCAAAGAACTGCTGGAGTACATCCGCAAAGTCAAGTTCAACGGTGAGTAGCTTTGGTTTTATTATTTTATTTCACGATTAGAGGAATCCTCAATGTCTCCTTTTGATGCTTTGTGTTTTATTTTTTTTCTCTTCTTCATTATAGCATAATTTTATTCATCTGCCTCTTTAATGTTTTTTTTTTTTTTTTGCTTTTCAGTTTTCTACTTGTCACTTTCTATTAAACCAATCCTATCCAGGCTTTAATAAATTCAGGTGCAGCGTTTGTAGCATTTCCTCAGAAGATCATGAGATTTCAGTACAATGCACTTTAAAATTCATCAAATGACAAAAATCTTAACATTAATAATGATGTTTGCCTCGGTGTAGCAATTGTATAAGTGCTGCTGGATTTAGCTTTGTACAACACAAAGCAATAAGATATTTTGTCCTTCGCATCTTTGATAGTCTTTGATTCTTCTAAAATCCCATAGACCATCAACTCCATCTCATAAAGACAATATGTCTATTTAAAAAAATAAATAAATAAATAAAATAAAAGATTCTATGAGATATTCTTGCAAAATAAACCAGTAGATGGCGACTGTTTGCACTTGAACTCTCTGTAGCGTCTACCCCCTGACTATAACTAGACTATACCTCTTGTAATTTTATTATAATTTTGTATTGTATTTTAACAAACAGAAGTCTTGTGTATATATATATTAGACCATATATTTTGTTTCCTCCACTGTATGCAAACACGTTGTCATTTCTGTAAGTTCTCCGGAGCAATTAGTGTTAATTCTCTTACAGCACGGTTTCCTGTTATTACAGAAAATTCTAGATTGTGGAAAAAATTGCAGTTCTCCACTTGTCTTAAAAAAACATTTTGGCTGCGAATGTGTTTATGAGCATAACCAAACATACGTATCATGCTTAAATTCTCCAACAATCAGGAAATACAGCAGCGATCCATGATGTCTTGTTTACTGCGTTAAACAAACCTGCCACATTCTCATAAAATAATCCCACAGCCCACCTGTGACTTCAATGGCAGCCATTATAATGAGATATGCGAGCAATTTAAATAAATACACAGCGAAAAAAAACAAATGTTTTTTTATTTTTTTACAAAGACTGTTTACTGATTGTGCATTCTATCCAATTGCTTTTTCTTTTCACAATAGTTCAGACTCCTACAGTATACAGACTTTACATACGTGCGCTAAAACCTTTTCTTTCCAGTCCAGTGGGAAAACAGATGCCTGGATTACATTTCTCTTGCCACCACAGATCATGGCAGAGGTGTGGAAGGTGGACTTTGCAATAGAGAATAAGAGCATAACTGCAACAAAAATGACATTTTAAAATTGTATATATTTTTATATTATTTATATATTATTATTAAAAGAAAAAAAACACCTTCATTTAGTATTTTTCCTATTTTTTAATTTCAATTAATCAAATTATTCACACCATGATTTTATATATATATATTTGTTTAATATAAATTTTATTTGTATAGTGTATTTAACAATCACAGAAATAATTAAATTGCGACTATAAATTTTAACACTGCAAATTAGTCCCTATTATTTTATCTGTAATAATTTGACTGTATCAGGGAAAAAAAAAACCTGAAAAGGTACGAGGAAGAAACTTTAAAAGAAATCAGACTAAAATCAGTGACTCCGAATGTCCATTCATTACAGTTCCATCATTGTTTAGGTTTTCATCTGTTCACTGATGGACATTTAAATGCAAAACTGTTCATGTTGCAGCCCCAAGCTATTGTAACAAACTATTTATTTTAATTACAGTCCAAATCCATCTTCATGAGTCTTGAGTTTAACCTTCCACACTAACCTCATGAATATTTAAGTTGTTTATGTGGAGCCATAATAAGCAGCAGCAAGTGGTATCCAATTAAAGAGAACCCCATCCTGAGGTAGGGCGTTAGGATGAATCAGGCAGGTCCAGAAGGAAGAGGAGCTCGACAGAGATGGTGGGGAGGGGGTGCAGAGTTTGAAACCTGTTTATTAAGTATTCTTATATATATATACTGTATATATATATTTATAGTAATATAAATATCTAGTTAACGATGCTGTACAGTGTAAAGCATTTCTATAATTTTACTTAGAATTTCTAAAATAAAACAATAAGCAATAAAATGAATAACAATGTATAGTAATTATGTAAAATCAGTTTTATTCATGGCAATCTTACAATAGATATTACTACATGCTTTTTATTAATTTCATCTAAAATGTCGTAAAATTATGCTTTTGAACACGAAAATTCATCTTTTGATTATAGCTATCATATTTTGGTGAGAAAAGACATATTTTAGTTAAAACATGATTTGTCACGTCATATATTGTCAGTGTATCATGTACAAGTGTCTCCTGTATGACTGCACATGCATATATGTGTTGGTTTGAAAAACACTTTGTTCTACCAGGCTGAGACTTGCGGAGTCGCATTTTTTAGCAGCTAAGAGGTGCATTCGTGACAGCACATACACAGCTTTTCCCTTGCGAGGCTGTTCCGAGTGGAACCCGTCTGGGAAAACATCTGTTTGACCCCGGCCACTAAACTGTATCTCAGTTTCAGGATGTTACCAAACTTCTTATAGCCTCTGCATCTTTGTGTAGAGCAATGATTCTAATTCTCAAATCTTTAGAGAGTCTTTACCATGAGGTGCATGTTAAACATTCAGTGGTCAGTATGAAAGAATTGAACTGAAAACACCAAATGTTATCTGCTCTAATACAAGATACACACATTTATATGGTCTTATCAAACAGACAAAAACATGAACATGATGAATAGGATGTGTGGCTTTGCACGGTTACATTGCATACAGCTCTTATCACTTAGGGTGTACTTACTCTTGTTGCCAGTTATTTAGACTATAATGGCTGCATGTTTTTAGAGGACTAAATCTGTACTGCTATTAAAGCTGCACGTTGACTATTTTAAAATATATCCAAATCTCATTTCTACAGAATTGTTCCCTGAAATAATATCCTAAAATGGTTGCTTAAATGAGAGGGGTGTACTTACTTTTGTGAGATACACATACACAGTACTACGGGCTGAACAATAAATGTATGGCTAATAACGACATAACAATGAGAAATGTTATAAATGAAGATATTAGATCTAGGTGGCTTACTTTTGTGACATTTAGTAGTAGTAGTAGAACTTGTTCTGGTTTTCTCAACATCTGGTTTTCTCAACAGGTTTCTTCTCCTCTCTAATGACCTAGTTTGGGTGATTGTGTGATTGGGTGATCTGCACTGTTTGGATTATTTTGCTGATAAAAGAGAGCTCCTCTGTGACTTCTTTTTTTAGAGGACAGGACCTTTTAAAATCAAATAAAGATCAAGATTAAGATCAGAAATCGCTGCTGCTGCTGCTTTGCTGATTTACCCAGAGACAAGAAGAGAACTTTTTGGCTGGAAAAGATTAGACAGAAAAAAAGAAAATGTGATTAGCGTATCTGTATCTGGGGTTTATCAATGTCGAGTCCTCTCACGAAACGTGCCAGTAGTTGAAATGGTAAAGATAAAATTCCTAGCGTGTGACTGTGGGTCCATTTTCCTAACCCATGCCCAGAGATAGTAAAAGGTTTTGGATCTGTCATGACAATAACAAGGATAAAGTGGCTTTATTTTCAAATGTGAGAGTGAATTACTCTCTGCTTCTCTAGTGTGTATGCATGTGTGAGACAGGGGAAAAAGCAAGCTGGATCCAATATTATTCAATAAGAAAACTGGTGTGTGCTCTTGCTCCTGCCACGTAAATGATTTCGGATGTGACCGCAGACATCTAAACGGAGACTGGTTAGGTCCGAGGCAATAAACATATAGACGTTGGCTGCGTGAGTGTAAATCGTTCAGCATGGCTCTTTAGTCATTCACAGCCACAGATGTGGATAATGAAGCCCAAATAACTTGCAGGGCCAACTGTCAAAAGAAACCCTGCGAGAGCGCAATAGTGGCTAGCAGCAGTATAATCAGTGAGGCAACTCATCCGTGTTAGGCTACAGGCCTGTCATTGCAGTTACTGGCTGCAAGGCTGAGCCAAAACACTAAGGAAACCCCCACTGAGGGAATCGAGGGATGCTCCAGCCGGTGGTCGAGATTTAGGATGACTGGGGAGAACCACTGTACTGCAAAGAATTTACAGATTTACGGGGAACAGTGAGAGATGCGATCGATGTACTGTGGAGGTGAGTGATGTACTGAGTAACAGATAGACAACAGTGATAACAAGCTAACAGAGGACTCAAACTCAAGCTTAAAGCCATCAAAGATTGCACGAAACAAAAAGCAACTTGATGGTGATCTTTTATTTTGCTAGACCAAACTACACACGTTTACCTAAAATGCACATCAAAACGACCACATATGGTAAACCATATCCTTTTTGAGGTACCATCGACCCAATTCATCCCAGTTGATCCAAATGACCTACCTCTGGATGAAGTTCTCTTCAATTGGAGACCATTCTGTCCAGGTTCCACATCAAAAGCCTTAAAATCCCTGTTACTAAGAAACTGATTGAAAGAAATAATGAATGAATATTCAGTACTACCCAGATGAGGATGGGTTCCCTTTTAAATCTGGTTCGTCTCAAGATTTTTTCCTTATGTTATTTCAGGCACTAGGTCACTCATTAAAACGTATCTTTATAACCTCTTTATACAAATAAAATTAATTAAACTTTATACACATATCTGTATGAATATAGTGTGAACATTCCAAGTTAAATTTTTATAGTATTGTCCCTTATAGAATAGCCTTTATTTGTCACATATACATTACAGTGAAATTTGTTCTTCGCATATCGCAGCTTGTTTAGAAAGCTGGGGTCAGAGCACAGGGTCTGCCATGAAATGGCACCCCTGGAGCACAGAGGGTTAAGGGCCTTGCTCAAGGGACCAAGAGTGGCAGATTGGAGATACCAGGACGCAAACCCCCAACCTTCCGATCAGTAACCTAGCACCTTAACCACTGAGCCACCACTCCCAGTAACATTTGCTGAAAAGTAAAGAGTGTACTCACTTTTTTGAAATAGTGTACCTGCAGTGGTCGATAGTAACAAAATAAATGTAATTTATTACATTTTCACGTATATGTACTTTACTGAAGTATTTCCATTTCAGGGGGCTTTTACTTTTACATACTACTACATTTCAAATTCAAATATCTTACTTTTATTAAATTACATTTGAGTGCATAAAAACTTAACTGGTCAAGCAGCTGCTTGTAACTTGTTTTGCTTGTCGCTTGGTGGTATCTACTTATCACCAACATACACCAGCATCAGTTTAACAGCAAGCAGAACATTTTGAGAGGAATAGATTTTCTTATTTTTTTAAGTAGTTGAAAAGAAGGATTTGGGCTCAAGATAATTTATTAAATATCAATCAGTGTTTGACTCATTATATTTTTCTATTATTAGATTGGTGTGCTTAAGTAACATTAAAGTCTTTTCACATAAACTGAGTTGATTAAGCAATAAAAACTATAATAGGGACATTATAGACATAATAAATCATAGTAATTCTAAAACTTAAGTAAATTTAAAGGCTAATACTTTGGTACTTTTTCTAAAGTGAAGGTTTAAAGGGAGCACCTTTACTTTTACTGGAGTCATATTTTACCTCTTGTATCTTTACTTCAACTCAAGTACATAGTTTGTACTTTGTCTCCCACTGCAAACCTGCGATGCCTTCATAATTTGTGTTTTGCTGTTGTGTATTGTGTAAGTAATAATAAAGACATTCTTTAGCTCACAAATAGGAAATTCCAGACCTCTTTCGGATTTCTATTCAAGTATGCCCATGGTTAAAAACCTTAGAGTTGAATGTGCACAGAGAATGTGCTGCATCTTTTCAAAAAAGTGCTGCGAACTGCTGGCTGAGATCAACTCCAGCTTCTCCAAGTTGAATGGAAGCTCCTGCTAATCAGTTCCAATGATAATCATAGTGATACTAAATATTGATATCATTCAAGGTACATTTTTGCTTTAATGGTGCAACAATAATGGTGAAGTGAATGGTTGTGTCATTTCTTGCCTGAAGCTAATTTTTTTCCCAGCTCTACTTGGGATATTCCACCTTCTGTACATAATGGTCACATTGACTGAAGTCGATTATTTCCACTCACCACTGCACAGTGAATCCACATTCCTATGGCGGCGTTCTGTGACACTGCTAAGCGTGCCTGATTGATTCAAAAAACAAAATAGTAAGCAGCTAATGAGGAACTGTGGCCAAAATGCACATGAAACCCAATCAGATGAAAGATGTTCCAGTAAAGGTCTTGAAAAAGCCAAAACTCACTCGAACTCTGAGTTGAAGTTGCCAAAAATCCTAGACCTGCACATTTTTGCTTTCCAAAAGAAGCAGATTGCAATTAGTTTACTGGACCCTGGATAGGCTGGACTCAACAGTTTGTCCGTGATTAGCGATGACTTGCGGTAAAGTGAAACAACAGCATGGGACATTTAAAAACATTCAGACATTCATTTTGTGTGTACAGAGCCTGTCAAAAGCTTGGAAACATCTAGTTTTATGATTTGTGAGAGACATGTTCCTTTTATTTACATGCAACAAACTTGGTCATTTAGCGGTATGAAGATGTACTTTGACTATGACTATGTTTTGACTAGATGTTTAACTTTATTTAATTGAAAAATCCTCTCATAGCATGTTTAAAAGCTTTACACACTCTTGGCATCTGCACAGGTTAAATCTCCAACACATTTAGCTGAAATGCCTCATGAAAAACTTGCCAAAGGTGTTTAGTTTTTCAATACTTGATGATTTCTTACTGATCAAGTTTATCCCAGAGCATTTCAGTACAATTTAGGTGCAGTGACTAGACTAATAGATAATACGCCAGATGACTGTTTGATGCTTTGGGTAATGCTTTGAGGTCGGTTGACCCAAATAGAATTGCATGGGGTTGAAGTATGGAATGGTAGCCATATAAGTTTAGTTTTCCTTTTAAAACAACCACAAAAAAAACTTAAACCATTAAGCTTCCACCTCTATTTTTGACTGTGGGGGTGATACAGTCTGCTTACATCATCTCATCTGGTCTCCATCTTACATACATTATTCTTTTAGAGACAAAATAATCTGAATTGGACTTAACTGTGAACAAAACTTTCTCCACCATAAAGACTACACTGCCTAAAGTGCCTACAATTGGCACTTAAGTGGAATAACTGGACCGTGTGTCATGTGGATGGCTTGGTACATGTGTGAAGAGATGCCATAGAATGCAGTATGGTAAGAAGGCAAGTTGGTAGAGGCAGTGTAACTCTCTGGACAAGGTTCTGCTGGGAAATCTTGGGTTCTGACATTCTTATGGTTATCCTGACAAGCACTATCTACCCAAACACAGTTGAAGACCAAGTACAGTCAAGACATGGCCAGGATTCTTGAATAGTGATCAGTATAGGGTAGTATACTGTAATTTGAACAGAATTGAACAAAATACAGTACATAATTTAGCAAAACAGAGCAATTTTAAACAAATTAGTACTGTATAAACTATACAGTGTATATACAGTATTTTTATATTTGGCAGTGGGCACGTGGACAAGTGCAGGTTCCTAAGTGAACGGCAGAGCATGCACTGGTACGTTTGTTTGCCACGCAAAATGTTCAATATTTGTAAAAAATGTTGTTGTATTATCATCGCAAGAACGAAAAAATCGTAAGTCAAACCATTGAACTCTGGGATCATCTGTACTCTTGTCCTTTAGCAGGATAATGCTTCTTGCCACTCTGTAAATACTGTTCCGGAAGAGTTTGAGGAACATCACAAAGATCAATATCAATCTGATCGAGTGTATTTGGGATGTGTCAGATAGTCAAGTAAAATCCATAGAGGTGGAAATGTGCGAAAATGTCTTAGCCGTAGAAAGGGTGATGATATGGCAAATTGACAGTGGGTAAGATGTTTGAATTTAGATCAGACGATCCCACCACCACTAAGTGGCAGTTCTGGGCCCTTGAGCAAGGCCCCTAACCCCTCCACTGCTCAGTTGTATATGATGAGTCATTTTGGATAAGAACGTCTGCCGGATGCTGTCTGTGCAGTCAGTGCTAAGGGTTGTTGGGTAGCAGGTTTACTGTTTCCTTTTCACCTATAAAATTAAAAATTAAGCCCTGTTTATGCAAATAAGCTGACCCAGGACAAATTAGAAACAGTGGCTGGGTTATGTTTCTTAAAGAGAATAAGTTTATCACAAAATACAATTATTAAACCTCTCTTATATGCTAGCACTTATTCGGATGGGCTGACATTCTGTCTACCAGGCTAAAACAATTCTATAAAGTGGTTATAAAAAAAACAAAAAACAAATAACTATATGCAGTTGCAACTAAACAGCCATTTTCCTTCTTCCAAGCGTAGCAGTTTACCATTTCATCTCATATTTTATTTAGACTGTCTAATTAAATGTTTCTACCAATTGATTTGTGGTCATTTAAAAGTGGCTAGGTAGCTTTTCCTAAATGTTCTCTAATGTTGGCTCGGCCATGTTACAGTACTTCATAAAGTTTTAAAACATATTATTAGTATTTTATTTTGTAAGGGGTAAATCGCTACCAACAGTGGACATTAATATACTCGATCTGTGAAATAAAATGGCAGGACTTTTATGGCATTGACTGAACATTTACTGGGGTTGTAACACTCTCAGGTGACTCCAGGTAACTAATCTTGTTTACCACAGTCAGTAGCCATTTTTCTCGAAAGTCTTCGATTTCTGCTGACCCTTAGCCCAAATGACCTACAGTCAAGTTCCTCACCTTATTCACACTTTATTACTACATAGTGGTGCAGGGAAACAAAGCATTTGGAAACTTGCAGTTAGCAACCCTGGGGCATTGTTCTAAACCAATGTGACCTCGTTTATAACCCCTTGCTATTAGTTATAATGGAACAGCGGAGTTATTCTCTTTTTTAGGAATTCATGGTTTTGAAAGGTTTTGTGGAACATGGCAAAGTCTTAAAGGTGCTCATCCAGGCTTCAAATTTCCCCAGATCTCAATCCAACCAAACATCTATGGGAAATGCTGGACAAGCAAGTCTTATCCATTGAGGCTTTACCTCACAAATGACTGGACTTGGCTGCTAATGTGTTATGGGTGCTGTGGGTGTACACATCGACCAGGTATAACATTGTAACGTTATAAATGGTGAAGTGAAAAATACTGATTATCTCTTCATCATGGCACCTGTTAGTGAATGGGATATATTTATTAGGCAGCAAATAACATTTTGTTCTCAAAGTTGATGTGTAAGAAGCAGTAAAAATGGGCAACGGTAAGGATTTGAGTGAGTTTGATAAAGGCCAAGTTGTGATGGCTAGCTGACTGGGTCAGAACATCTTCAAAACTGCAGCTCTAGTGGGATGTTCCCAGTCTGCAGTGGTCAGTTTCTATTTAAAGTGGTCCAAGAAAGAAACAGTGGTGAACCAGCACTCGTTGATGCATGTAGGGATCAAAGGCTGGCCCGTGTGGTCTGATTCAACAGATGAGCTCCTGTAGCTCAAACTGCTGAAGAAGTTACTGGGGACAAAACACAATATTAGGCAGGTGGTCATAATGTTATGCCTGATCGGTAGCCATAAAGTAAAGCCTTGTAGGTGTATGTGTATAAATTTGTGTCTGAAATTGTTTCCACCTGATGGGATTACAAAATTACAAGGACAGAACAAAGACATTCAACAAGCAAACTAACCATGTACAAAGCATGTTTGTCAAAATGATATGGTGCTATAGTAAGTCCGTTGGGCTTACGCTTAACTGTTATTTGTGGAATCGATTTTGACTGGGCCCTATTATTCTTTTAATAGCTTACGACGCGGTTGACCCTTTTACCCATATATTTTTTTGAGTCGCTCTTTGTTTGCACTGCTGCAATACAAAATCCAAAGATACAAAATAACATCACAAATCAGATCAAAGTTGAGAACCAGGCGACATCCAGGAACACAGGAAATGGCAGCAAATTACTCGGCATCTAATCCAAAAAAAAAAAAAACTAATAAATTGTTGCTTTATCTATGGTCTGGCTCTGGTTAATGCCTTGGACTTTAAAGTCAAGCTTTAGTATTTAGCTTGCTTTTTTCAGAGAAATGGTGCAATACTTTTTGTTTGTTTTAAATTTGCTCATTTTTTGTAGCTTCAGATTAACTTCTTTCTGGATTAGTGGCTGTCAGGAAAATAACGAACAATTTATCACGCTGTTTTGTGCACATGCCAGATAAAATCTGTATACATGTGCACAGTGGTTAGTTTATCAGGTACACCTACTTATTGCCATAAAATGAGCAGAGCAGTGTGAGTGCATACAGGCTTAAACTGTACAAAGGATGAGCTGACTATGGTCCAAATATTCCTTTTAAAGCAAAGAGAAAACAAAAACTTGGAATTCTCATCATGCTGGACAATGCTAAAAGTGTTTCTGAAGCTTTGCAAAGTTGAGGTGAATTAAAGGAATATTTTATTGTGGTTGAAGTAAATGGGTGGTGCAAGCAAATGAATTTTGGAAGTAGGAGTTGGTGACCCTGGGATGTCGACAATTGTTTGGAACCAGTGCAAACTTGTTAAAAACCCCTTGCCATTAGTTATAATAGAGCAGTGGAGTGGGGCACAGCCAGTGTTCACTGTAAAAACCTTTTATAAGAATGGTGATTGAATGTGAATGGTGAGTGCTGCGCAAAGGCAATTTTAGGAATTTCCACTGCTCCATTATAACTAATGCCAAGGGGTTCTAATCGAGGTCGCACTAGTTCCAATCAATTGCCGACCCTCCAGGGTTCAAAATTTCTCATTTCCCTGTGCCACCCTATTAACATTTACCTCAGCTACAATAAAATATTCCTTTAATTCACCAACTCATCTTAGCATGGTTTCAGTAATCCTTCCAGTGTTTTCCAGCATGCTTATATTTACAAGTTTTAGTTTTCTGTCTGTATTTAATTGGTGTTTGGACCATAGCCAACTCATCCTTTGCTTTTTAGACTTGTACAGTTTAAACCTGTATGCACTTAAAATGCTCTGCTAACTTCATGTCAATATGTGGGTGTACCTAATAAACTGACTAGTGTGAACCTGTATACAGATTCTATCTCACATGAGCATCTACATATGGCACTGAATGTAGCCTATATAATACATTGCACACATTATTTTTCTGACAGCACACAAAACAACAAAATGTTAATTTAAAGCTACAAAAAAAGAGCAAATTGAAAGAAAGTCTAACAAAAAAAGTATAACACAATTTCTCAGACAAAAAAAGTACCAACTAACTAAATGCTAAAGTTTGTCCAGGTCCAGTCAAAATCAACTCCACAAACTGTCATTGTGATTTTGTAACCTCATCAGATGCAAATTATTTCAGACACATAACCAAAGCAACAACACATTTAGCAGCAATCCAGTCATTTGTAAGGTGGAGCCTCCATTGATCAGACTTGCTTGTCCATCACATTCAGTAGATGCTTGGTTGGATTGACATCTGGGGAAATTGGAGGCTGGGTGAGCACCTTCAATACTTTGCCATGTTCCTCAAACCCCCCTAGAACAACTAATTCATAATTTCTGAAAGAAGGCACTCCCATTAGGGGATAATGTTGATTTGAGTGAATAATCAATCTTCCAGCAGGTGGTACATATTAAAGAAACATCCAAATGAATTGCCAGCTTTGACCTTTAGAACAGCATTGTTCTTCTGTAGACTCAGAATAGACAAGGCTAGCTTTTCTCTCCCCACACACTTAAGCTCTCCAGCTTACCCGTTGTCCTTTGTTGGACCATTTCGAGTGGGTACTCACCAATGAATACCGTATTTTTCGGACTATAAGCAGCTACTTTTTTCCTTCGTTTTGAACCCTGCGGCTAAAAAAACGAAACGGCTTATTTATGCATTTTTCCTGGGTTTTTCCCGGTTTCATAAACTTCAAGCCAAAAAACTGAACCCCAAACATTAGACCAAATGAAATTTCCGAACTGTGTTCTGAGCTGCACGGCATCGGGAGGAAAAACTTCCATCAGGTGATTTTTAATCTTAATGATGCCAAAAAATAAACTCCCGAGAGAAATAGTTGTAAAAGGAAGGAGGAAGACAGTGAACAATGACTTTCTTGTTGGCTGTTGTTTAGATACAAGCGGTTGTAAAGCGTTGAGTCTGGGTGAAGGGAGAGCTCGCTTCTGGCATACTATTCCCAAAAGATCTGTTCACCCGTTACACCGTGTGTAACATGTCTTTTGTTAAAGCCTGTGTAAAGTACATTAGTGTAGACTTAGTGTATTAGTGTGGGTGCGGCTTATTTATGTTAAAAATAAAAATATTTGTACAATTCAGTGGGTGCGGTTTATATATGTCTGCGTTTTAAAGTGCGGTATTACGGTACACTTAAAAACTCTAGAAGAAGGTGTGAAAGATACTGTTTTGAAGATGCGCTGAACCTTTGGACCCCTCGGACATGTGGTCCCTTGTCGAATTTACGCTTAGACTTATCAAATTGTCTTGTACAGCAATTTCAAAAACATGACTGTTCACTTGCTGCCTTATAAATCCCATCCCTTGATAGGTGTCTTTGTAACCAGGCAATGAAGGACATGATAACCTATAAACATAAGCATTGGCATGCATTATTGAAAGATTAGTGGTCAGGCTGAGAATCTAATAGAAAATGAATACCAAAAAACAAAAGTAATACAAGTTCATAGATATTTACAGCGCAACAAATTAATATCCAAGTGGCCGGATATCCCAGTGAACACAGTTAACCGAATACAATCAGAAAATGCAAGCTGCACCACAATGCCAATAAAAAAACTCAAAGCACTCAAACAAGAAGTAGATCTGTGAGAGAAGCCACAGGGGAGCCAACAATTACTTTGACAGATCTACAGAATTTACAAGTAATGGTGTGCCAGTCAACCATATCAAGAGAACTGCATAGCACTGGCTTGTATAGAAGGTTGGCTAGAATAAAAAGCCATTACTGAAAAATACCAACTGAAAACACATTAGTTCACCAGAAAGCATGAGTGACCCAGCTGCAAAGAGGGAAAAGCTGTTTTGGTCAATTAAACCAAAGATAAAGCTTTTTGACCAAAACTTAAAGCTTGATGTGTGGTACAAACACACCATTGTTATAGTAAAGTATGGTGGTGGGTTCACTGGGGATGATTGTCTTTAGAAGCTGGGCATTTCGTTCGAAGTGAAGAAAAAACATATTGAAGAAACTAGAGAGGCCTATTTTTAGTCTGCTAGAAAAACACTGAAGCATGGAAGGACTTTGACTTTTTACCAGTACAGAGATCCAAGGCCAAAGCAGCATTTGAATGGCTCAAAAGCAAAAATGCTAATGTCCTACAGAAGCCAAGAACCTGTGAGAAAAATCTGTGGTCATCCTGGAAAAGTGCAGTCTAAATGCGTCATTCAATTCCACAAAGAAAGAATAAATAACTTACATTATTTTCGTTTTATTGATTATCTGATTCTGAATGATGTTTTATTTTGGAAAATTACCGGATTCTCTCCACCACATCTGTCTATCTGACTCACTCTTGATGCATGTCATGATGCCTCAGTCACGTGTCTTACCTCCATCCGCTACCTTCTTAAAGGGGCTGCTCCGGCTGCTAACACATAATACATTCCTGCTAAATTCAAACCCCCAAGCTAGCAAAATGAACAAACAACATCACAGTGGATTCACGTTTATTATTATATTTAAAAATTATCAGTTTATATGCCAGTTGTATCATTTTAATTGTCTGACATTAATCCTGTCCGTGGTGCGAAAAAGGTTGGGGACCACTGCATACGTTACAGTTCTATCATTGTTGAGGTCTACTGTTCAGTTCTGGAAGCCTTAAATGCAGAACTGTCCATGCAAACTGTGGTCCTGAGCCATTGTAGCAGACTGTTGATATTAATTCCAGTCCAACTTCATGGATGTTTAGGCTGTTCATGTCAAACCATCCCCAGCTACACAGAGTGGTCTTCATTTGACAAGAACTCTATTAAGAGGTAGGGCGTCAGGATGAATCCGGCAGATCCGAGGAAAAGAAAGGGGCAGTAACAGTGATAAACCAACAACTTTGCTACTATATTGCTATATCTTTAATCAGGACTGATTATATACAGTGTACACACTTAAGCATTTATAGGCAAATTTTAATCTAAATGAATTAGCAGAAATGTTACAATTGAACTTTATTAATAGAGCAAATTAAGTGTGAACTGACCTGCTAAATTAAATCAAGCAGGGAAATTCCAAATTTTATAAGACAGAGGGTAAATTAAAATCCAGGGACTACATTAAATTCACTGACTTCTACTTTATCCTGGTCGGTCGCAATAGATTCAGTTTAGCAGGGATGGTAAAACTCACTGATTGGCATGATGCATCAACTAAAAAAAAAAAGTGCATCAGATACAAATTAGCATTTTTATTGCGATGCATCGTTTTGAACAAATTTGAATCAGTAAAATAAAAAAAATTATTTATATATGAGATGCTTCTCCCATTAGGGGTCGCCACGGCGGATCATCCGTATTCGTGATCAGCATGTTTGATTTGGCCCGTTTTTACGCTGGATGCCCTTCCCCATTTATCCGGGCTTTGGACCGGCACTAAGAGTGCACTGGCTTGTGCAACCCTAATGGCTGGGTTTGGTTCGCTCACTGGGGATCGAACCCGGGCCGTGGCGGGGAGAGCGCCGAATCCTAACCATTAGACCACCAGGAAGCCCAATTTATTTATATATAATTATTAGTAAATGTGCTATACTTTTATTATTTAGAAAGTGACCTATTATTTGTGACCACTATTTGATATGAAGATTGATTTCTAGTTCCTTAATAGTTTTACATTACTGCTGCTACATGAATATGACATATCACAACACCACAGAGACCGAGGCATACACAGAATAGAGATAAACATGGCAGAGGTAAAACTGCACCTTTCTGGAGATGGAGCAGAAAACGAACATCTAGTTTTATTTATTCTTAAAAGTTCTGACTATGAATGAAATTTCTTTAAAAAAAAGGCAGTCAGCAACAAACTAGTCTAGTATCTAGTATTTCAGAGTACATTTAGACCTGCTTTAGCATATCTATCTTAACGTCAGAACAGTTTCTAACGCAGTGTCCTGCGTTTTTATATATACATTATTTATCGCGTCTAATCACGTTAAATATTTATGGCGTTTGTTTGAAGTGTACCTACAGTATATCTGTCATTTCTAACATTATAAGTTAGCTCCGATAAAGTATTGATGGAGGATTTATATAAGGGTCAGTCATGTACAAAAAATACAAAACAAGGAACCTCACAGAACAACGAGAGTCAAATTTTTTTTTTTTTAGTGATCGTAACCAATTATTAAGCTTTACAAGAACATTAATAAATCTTTAAAACATTGCCTTTAAAGTATCTGATGTCTTGATTAAAAATAATTAATTTTATTATCATACAAGAGTGTGAAATTGCATGGAATTGTTCTTTAGCTTAAGTGCTGGTCCATCTGCATTTAAAACTGCCATGAAGCACAAAAAAAACCCTTCAAATAGTTCTATAGGCCAGTATGAGAACTGAACAAATGATTTTCCGGCCTTTATTTGAAAGATACATATTTATAACACAGGATGTTATGTCTATTATGATGAACCGCGTTTTATTGAAGCATTAATCGATTTTGCTACTACAATGAAAAGGTGAAAAGTAATACCAGTTTTTTTTAAGCATTTAGAATTTATTTTTTTAAATAAGACATGTAATCCTATGAATATGCTATGAGAATTACAGGAGACATATTATATATATATATATATATATTAATAGCTTTTTTCCTAGAATGGATAATTAGTTCTGAACAACTCCAAATATTAATCTAAAATATAAAAATACAACCAATATGCACTAATATCATTTAGCATTTAGCAGTTAATAATGTGCCTTAACATCTAAGAGAGGAAAACCTTATCTTAACTGATGCATGATGCAGATGACCTTTTTTTCATGAATTTTGATTTGTATTCTGAATTATATGTAGGGGCATTCGTAATCAAAAAGAAAAAAAAAAGAACATTTTTATTAATGCTAATTTAATTGCTTACTCAATTTAATTAATATTTTAAAGTCTATTGCATTAATTTGATTTATTCAATTTTATTAAAAAAAAATATTAGTTCATATTTTTTTTTAACCATGCAGCTATTTTATCTAAAAATGTAAAAAGATTGTTTACATGTGAATAAGCACAGATGTCTAATATTATAAACTGTGTTATGATGGGCCATGAGCAAGGCTTTCAACCCTCCAAGGTTTTGTCATTAGGTCTTTAGGATGAACACATGAAACCATGCTGAAAGGAAAGAGTTGGACTGATCAAATGGCTTTCCTTTAACTTTATTAGTTTTGGAGCTATTTATGATTCACCTTCTTGCTTTATGATTAAACCTAAAAAGACGTCCAGTTACCTTAAATTGATACAGTGAAATCCAGTCATTTGCACACATTACATTTCCTTTCCTGAAGTCAGATTCGCAATGATGCTACCTGAGCACAGCAGCACCACTAATTCTAATAAATTGTAATTAAAGACAAGACTTAAGGCTCATAAAGGTTACAGCTCATGAAGATTTCAGACCTTCAAAGAGAAGATGCAGACCCCGTGAGAATCCTGAGAGGTACCAGCTTCAACTGGATCTCACTTCATGAAGATTTCAGACATTGGACTTTGAGGATAAACAACCTTTATTCAACAATCAAAATAACCTTCTACATACCCTGATCTTCATACGCTGAACTCAAATGTTGGGCTAATTTATGAGTTGCTCAGGAGCTTCTGGTTGAATGGACTGTAGAATGGACATTAATGCTAATCACACACTCTGGTGCTTATTATATTTTTTACTCTCTGGTATTTGTAATGTTTAAATGATTTATAATCACACTCTTGGTGTGGATGAGTTTTAAGTCCAGTTCCTCTCAAAGTTTCTTCCTCATACCATCTAAGGAAGTGTTTCTTTGCCACAGTCACCCCAGGCTGCTCATCAGGGATAAATACACATGCTTTAATTATAATTAAACTCTCTGTGCTATAATTCTTACATTCTGGAAAGCTACTTTAAAAAAAAAAAAAAGAACTATAGAAATACAATTGATGTAGGATATCAGCGAATGATCGTTGTGTCAAGTGATTCCCCATTGAAATGCCCTTTTTTAAAATTCCTGTGCACTAGGGTTAATCATTTTCTGTCCATTCAGTAAAATATTCAGCAATGATTGTGAAAGTTACAAATCCAATCGTGGGAATCATTAATGCGAAAAGCGGATTCTATTATCTTTTTCTGCAAAATGCATTTTGTAGCATGACTAAAGTAGGTTAGTGGACTAAGCACACATTGTGCAATCATAAATAAATGTTTGGCATTAGGAAGAAATAAGGCATGCACCCAGACTTTCATTACAGGGCATGGGTTAAATTAAATAAGTGGAAAACCATGAAGCACAGCTTCCTGTCTAGCTGTAAGCATGGACATTACCTTACTACTACACAATACTCCACTGACTCACACCGTTGGAGCATTTAAACTCCGACATTACTGATAGTCCCTAAGCCCTAATCATTTGAGATTAAAGCCATGACTTCAACGACAGAGAGAAAAGGTCTCCAGTGACAACTCTTAAGATCCCTGAGCTCCTTAAAGCACAGGGAATAAAGGCGATGAAGTCCATTGTCTACTATCTACATTAGGATGAAAAAGCGATTCAATAAAGTGCTGGTAGACTGCATACAAACTGCCTAAATCCATGAAGAGCTATGAAAATCCATCAGTGTGAAGTTCCTTATTAATTACTGGTCTTGCCACTGAATGTCCTTCAATTATATATATAAAAAAGGAGATATAGTTTTTCTCTTTAACAGAATGAAACGATAGATAGAAGAATTTTTCAAAAGTTAGAGGAAAAACCTAAAATCTATTTGTTTCTTTAAATCTTCATTTCAACAGCAAAATGATTGTGCTTTGGAGTCAAAGGTCTACAGTCCAAATCCAAGCCACGCTGAGCTGGCACTCCTGGGCCCCTTAACAAGGCCCTTAATCCCATAGATGCTTAGTTGTATGAATGAGATAAATGTAAGTCACTCTAAGGGCATCTACCAAATGTCATATATGTCTAAGTCCATGTCCATGTGGACAAACACAAAATATAATCCAACACAGAGTCAAAAACAATTGAAGGACAAGCGATCAGCAAAAGCTGAAAACCAGAGACAATGTCAAAAAGCCAGAAAGAACTAAAAATCATATCAAATAAAACAGATCACCAATACAGATGTGAAAACAATTGTTGGTACTCTTCCAATTAAGAAAGAAAAACCCATAAAGGTCATCGAAATAACTTAAAACTGACAAATGTTATAATTAATAATACTGACTGAAAGCTAACTAATAAAAATCAGACATTGCTTTCAAATTGTGGTTTAACTAAAGCATAAAAAAAAAAAATACTAATGAAACTCGCCTGGACAAAAATGATGGTACCTCTAGAAAAGATTTAAAATATTTTGACCATAGGGACACTAATTAGCATCACACGTGGCTTCAATATATCAGGGTAAACTGCAGTGGCTGTTTTATAAAGTTTATAAAGTTACAGTTCCTTCGAATTGTTCACACTGTGTAATAGTTGCGCGAGTAGGGTCTGTGTGTTCTTTCTGTGAACAATAGGACGGACATTTCCTTTCAGTGCTACCTGAATGCTCAGCACCTGTCTGAAAGATCACAAAGGCAGGTGTCACTAGTGATATGCGGGAACCCAGAGGCATTCAATCGGTGCACTTTTTTTTCCCAGAAACGAGGGAGATTTACCATGGATGCTTCAATGCAAGGCTAAAGAACAGTGTGAAAAAACCTTCAAGGTAAAAGACAGATAGAAAATGAGTCTTGATGCATATAAGCATGCTAGAAATAAAATCTAGGTGGCATATGTAGAAAAGTAAATGCTTGGTATACACACTGGTATTTAGATTGGCTATTTATTGCAGGTTTTACAAATATAGTATGCAGACAAAACAATTTTAATTTTTTTTTTTTTTAGATTAGATCACTTTTGGCCCAAATTAAACAGTTAAAAAAAGGGTTTTATATGTCACATTATACATTACAGGACATTTTATTCTTTCCATATACCTGTTTACTAAAAAGCTGGGGTCAGAGTGCTGGATCAGCAGTGATAGAGAAGGTAAAGGGCCTTGCTCAGGGGCCCAACAGTAGACGCTTGGTGGTACTGGGGCTTGAACTATGTGAACTTCTAATCAGTGATTGAACTGATCTAATTTGAAATTAATTAAACTGGACTGAAGGTGTGCCCTACACCTTCAGTCCAGTTTAATTAATTTCAAATTAGATCAGTTCAATTCAATACAATTTTGTTTGTCTAGCATTGTTAGCAATTATACTAACATACAATAATACTATCATACATTAATAGTAGCGATAATACCACCAGTATCAACAAGGTACGTCGTGCCAGAGCGTCGTGCCAGCTCTTGGGGTTCACAGATGGACCTTGGAAAGGGTTTTGAGATGGGCTTGTCCCTATCTCCAACCTCACCTGCTCAGTCCAGCTGGTGCTGGTGCTTAAATGCAAAACTGTTCATGACAATTACAGGCTGAATCCATTGTAAGAATTGTCTCCATTGTTGTCATTGTGTTTAACCTTCCGCATTAACCTCATTACATAAGACGGTTTATTTAAGTGTTGTATGTATGTTACATGCAAAAAATATTCAAAGGTTGCTTTCATTAAATTAAAAGACAGCATTATAGTAAAAAGAACAATCCTCATTATTACATTCCAGTGCTCATGTTAGTTCTCACTCTCCAGTGTTCTGAATTGTTTCAATACTATAATCACAGTCTTGTTTTTCACCAAATGAGGATGGGTTCCCCTTTTAAGTCTGGGTCCTCTCAAGGTTTTTCCTCATAACATCTAAGGGAGTTTTTTCTCGCCACAGTCGCCACGGCTGCTCATCAGTGATAAATGCACATCGTTCACCTTCACTGTTGATTTCTGTATAACTGCTTTGAGACAATGGATTCTTCAGGACCTTTTAGGATTCCAGCTTCACTTTTCATTTTATTTTTCATTTTCACAATGCGATGCATCGATTTAAAAAAGTGTGTCGGAAAGTAGTTGGCATTTGTTTTCGTGATGCATCATTTTTTAAACATTTTTTATTTATACATAATTACTAGTAGATGCGCTAATAATTTGGGACCAATATTTTATATGTAGGTTGATTTCTACTTGCTAAACTTTTTCTTAAGCGCGTTCTATCTGCACCACTGCTGCTACGTGAATATGATGTATCGCAGCGCTACAGAGACCGAGGCGTGTCCTGAGAGTCACTTAGAATAGAGATTAACATGGCAGAGCTGCGTCTTCCTGGATACAAAACAGGAAAATAATGTCTTTTTCTTTCATCTTTTTGTTTTTGTTTTTTGCACTACAAAGGCCTGTTTGTGAAAGGGCCATGCGTTAAAGGTCAAAAGGCACTTAAGAATATTGATGATTTGCTGTCTGTCTGAAGCAAAGAAATAAAAGCTTACTATCTGTACCATATTGAATTGCATAGCATTATGGGTTTTTTTTTCCAGTTGCATCGTATTACATTGATTCACATTGTGTTGAATCATAATGAAATCGAATTCCCTGCACTGCATCTTAATGGGTTGAATCATATCGCATCCCACCAGTAACAGTGCATCCAGAAAGTATTCACAGCAATTCATTATTCCACATTTTGTTATTTTACAGCCTTATTCCATGAATTTAATCAGAATCAGAATCAGGTTTATTGGCCAAGTGTGTTGACACACACAAGGAATTTGGTTATCCTGTTAGTTAATACCATTATAAAATATTATTTGCAAATTTATAATAAAAAACAGAAATAATCACGTACGTTCACATCTCAATACTTTGTTGAAGCACCTTTGGCACCAATTACAGCCTTGTCTTTTAAAAAATGATTCAACAAGCTTGGCACAACAATTTTTGAGCAGTTTCTACAATTCTTCTTTGCAGAACCTCTCAAGCTCAAGCTGGGGTGCATTGGTGCACAGCGATGTTCAGATCTTTCCAGAGATGTTTAATCGAGTTCAAATCTGAGCTCTGGCTGGGCCACTCAAGGACATTCACAAAGTCTTATCGTAGCCTCTCGTTTGTTATTTTGGCTGCACGCTTAGGGTCATCGTTCGTGTTGGAGGATGAATCGCCGCCCCAGTCTAAAGTCTAGAACGTTTTGGAGCAGGTTTTCATCAAGAATTTCTCTGTACATTGCTGCATTCATCTTTCCCTCGATCCTGATTAGTCTCCCAGTTCCTGTCGCTACAAAAAATCCCCACAGCATGATGCTGAAACCACCATGCGTCACTGTAGAGATGGTATTGACCAGGTAATGAGCGATGCCTGGTTTCCTTCAGACATGACACTTCAGGCCAAAGAGTTCAATCTTTGTTTCTCATGGTCTGAGACCTTCAGGTGCATTATGGCAAACTCCAGGCGGGCTGTCATGTGCTTTTTTCTAAAGAGTGGCTTCTGTCTTACCACTATACTATACAGAAGTGACTGGTGAAATTCTGCAGAGATGGTTGTTTTTCTGGAAGGTTCAGCTCATTCAGAGTTAAATTCTGGGTCACCTCCCTGACCAAGGCCCTTCTCCCCCGATTGCTCGGCTTGGCATGGCGGCTCAGGAAGAGTCCTGGTTCCATTTACAGATGATGGAAGCCACTGTGCTCATTGAGACCTTCAATGCTGCAGAAATCTTTCTGTAGCCTCACCCAGATCCGTGCCTCGATACAATGCTGTCTTTGAGGTCTACAGACAATTCCTTGGACTTCATGGCTTAGTTTGTGCTCTGACATGCACTGTTAATTGTGAGACCTCAGTTGATTGGACATGATTTGGAAAGGCACACACCTGTCTGCCTTTCAAAATCATGTCCAACCAACTGAATTTAGCACAGGTGGACTCCAATCAAGTTGTAGAACAATCTCAAGGATGATCAGTGGAAACAGGAAGCACCTGAGCTCAATTTTGGCTGTGAATACTTATGTACATGTTTTTTTCTGTTTTAATTTGTAATAAATTTGCAAAGATTACGGACAAACTTCTTTTACATTGTCATTATGGGGTATTGTTTGTAGAATTTTAAGCAAGATAATAAATTGAATCCATTTGGGCTGTAACATAACAAAATGTGAAAAAATTTGAAGTGTTTTGAATATTTTCTTGATACACTTTATGTATCTTTATTGTATAGTATCATCGGCTATGGTTATGGCTATGGACACACGTCCCTACTGTCTACAGTCTAATCTTCCATATTTTATCATCTCCCTATCGGATGTTTTTATTTGCTTTTCTACAACTCTGTTTTCCTGATTAGTAGAACCATTTAGGTTCACTTCTGGGATTCTGTAACAACACATGTACCAGAGCCATTTCTCGTTCCTTACTTGTTTTCCAGCGGGCAGAAACAGTTCAGTTTTTCCTCTAAAACACTGCTAGACTGGAACTGAGAGACCAGTTCATAAGTGCTGACAGTAACTTCATACTGTAGCTTCCTTCGTAGGAATGTCATGTGGGTGTATTTTCCTGTAGTCATGGAGCAATTCTCCCATGCACAGCACAGAGCTGTTTATGTCCTTTCTCCTCTCGTTTTACCTAAAAAAATATGTTGAAGGCTACTGAAAACCTTGATGCACACTATTTAAGCTCATGTGACAATTAAGTACACGTCTGATTAAGCAATACTCACCTTATAACACGCCAAAATGCCATCGACTGGCATTTAAGATGCTGATTTTACACTGTGCTCTCTTCCAGGAAGTGCAGGGACACCGGTTACCTTCAATCAAAATGGAGATGCTCCCGGGCGCTATGACATCTTCCAGTATCAGATTAGCAAGAGCTCAGCGGCAGAGTATAAAGTGATTGGGAGCTGGACGAACAAGCTACACCTAGATGTGAGTAGGGATTGCATTCATTGTGGTTTATCTTTCTTTGTCGTTTTAGTATTTTTATTTGTGCATGGCCTAAAATTGTGTTTACTAATTGTATGTGTGGAATCAAGGTAAACGCAATGCACTGGAGGAAAGGTGACCCTACGCTTCCCGTGTCAGTGTGCAGCGTGCCATGCCGGGTGGGTGAAAGGAAGAAGACTGTAAAGGGCGTACCGTGTTGCTGGCACTGTGAGCGGTGTGAGGGCTACAACTACCAGGCAAGCGAGTTCAGCTGCGAAATGTGCCCATATGAACAGCGACCTGACCGCAACCGGACTAGCTGCCAGCCTATTCCCATCATTAAGTTGGAGTGGTACTCACCCTGGGCATCTGTGCCTGTTTTTATTTCCGTCCTGGGCATTATGGCGACCAGTTTCGTCGTGGTTACGTTCATCCGCCACAACGACACGCCCATAGTGCGAGCATCGGGCCGTGAAATGAGCTATGTGTTATTGACAGGCATCTTTTTGTGCTATGCCATCACTTTCCTGATGATTGCTACACCGAGCATTGCTGTCTGTTCCCTGCGGCGTATATTCCTTGGCCTGGGCATGTGCTTCAGCCATGCCGCCCTACTCACTAAGACCAATCGGATCCACCGGATCTTTGAGCAGGGCAAGAAGTCTGTCGCGGCTCCACGCTTCATCAGTCCAGCCTCACAGCTGGCCATCACCTTCAGTCTAATCTCTGTTCAGCTGTTTGGCGTGTTCGTGTGGTTTGCCATTGACCCGCCTCACACAGTGGTAGACTACGGTGAGCAGCGCACTGCCGATCCCGACAGGGCACGGGGGGTGCTCAAGTGCGACATTTCAGACCTTTCGCTCATTTGCTCATTGGGCTACAGCATCCTCCTGATGGTCACATGCACTGTTTATGCCATAAAGACCCGCGGGGTGCCCGAGACTTTCAATGAGGCTAAGCCTATTGGATTTACAATGTACACAACCTGTATCATTTGGTTAGCTTTTATACCCATCTTCTTCGGCACGGCACAGTCAGCGGAGAGGGTGAGTATTATTTATTTATTATTATTATTTTTTTTTCTTCAGGGTTTATTTCATAGTGCATTACTAATGGTTATAATTTGTTCACTTCATTAGTCCTAAGCCTCATCACACCCCCAAAGGGGATTCTCAGCCATAAAAAAGTCTCAGAAATACCCAGCATATGGTCCTAAGTTCACTGAGAAGAAATATTGACTTTTAAATCGAAAAACTAAGACAGGAATTTTAATGAAGGTAGACGTTTCCGGCTGTTGAAAGTTTATGGCATTTAAAAGTGTGAAACTATAGAGTTATTTTCTCAGTGAAGGCTTGTCAGAGATTTTCACTTGTGATGTTAGCTAGCTACCACCTATACCAACAATCAGCCAAACCTTCAACTTGTTTTATTTGTTCATTTTATTTAGCTATTTTTTATGTTTATTGCTTATTAAACAGATAACTAGCAGTGTTCCCAACTAAGGAGTTGGGAACACCTTTCGAAAGTTGACTGCCTATCAAGTGATGGACAAAACTTATGCAAGTTTATCTTTTTAAAGTTGAAATAAAAGGTGATGTGGATAAACATTAATAAAAACGATTCCTCGTAACATTTTGAAGCCACAATTTACAGAACGTCAATTGATCTGTATCAATAAACCAAAAAATCTAATTAAATTGAATCGGCAAAATCGCCTGTGCGAGCGGATTTTTTCATGCACGTAAAAATATTTATTAAGAGCTTCTTTTTTTACACTTTATTTTACTACAGTATTATAATAGGCTGTATATTAACTGTAGTTCCATGTGAAATCAGACATTGAACACCTGCATGCTCATTTCATTACACCTCTGCAAAGTTTTCGTGCTCCCTGTGACTGTGCGTTTCTTGTGTTGCAATCTGTTGATGTGTTTCAAAACTTGTCTTATAAAATGTTTTTATACCACCTCATATGTATGAGGTAAGTACTCAAATTTACAGGAAAGGTTGACCCCCTGTGTAGCATATTGCATTAAGTAACAAGAAGTTGTGTAATGCTCTACACTACATTACATATACTTCATTTACATTCATACAACTAAGAAGCTATTAGGTTAAGGGCCTGGCTCAGGGGCCCAAGGGTGGCATCTTGGCGTGGCTGAGCTTTGATCTCATGACCTTTGGATTGAATGCCTTAACAACTTAGCAAACACCTCCTTACGAATTCTCTCGTTGCATTACATGTTCCCAAGCAGATATACTAAATATAACGGTAGTAGCCAAGATGTATCGTGGTTTAAGGAAGATACAAATGTACTCACTGAAATAAATTGTTCACATCAGGTCATGTATTCACGTACAGCGGCAGGGGTATAAAGAGTGATTTATCAAATACTGCAGCACAAGACCTAATCTTGATGTAACAAAAGCATGAACTAGTTTTTGTGCATCCTGTAATGACATCATGTTTCTAATTTTAGCAATATTTTTAAGGTGAAAGAAGGCGATCCTGTAATGTCATTTACATGAGCCTTAAGGGAAAGACTAGTCAATAATCACACCGAGGTCTTTTGCTGCTGTACACACTGAGACAGAAAAGACATCCAGAGATGCTGCATAATCGGAAAGTTTATTTCTAGCTGCATGTGGTGCTAGTAAAAGTTGTTCCGTCTTTTTCAAGTTGAGCAGAAGCAAGTCATTAAGCATCCACTGTCCAATGTCCTTTACACCTCCTCAACATTATTAAGCTGATCTCTCTCATCTGGTTTTGCAGAAACATACAACTGTGTATCATCAGCATGACAATGAAAGCTAATAGCGTATAATTTCACCCAGAGGCAGCATATATAAAGAAAAAAGCAGTGGGCCTAGGACAGATCCTTGTAGAACTCACCATTTACATCTACACACTGATAGCAATCAGTCCATCATAACCTTAGCCAAGAAAGAGCTGTTCCGTTTATTTCAAAAACATTTTCTAGTCTTAGCTAAAAGTCTAATAGTATCTAATTAAAACAGTTCTTAAGTATTTGACTCATGTTAAATATAGGTGCAAAGGTGAACTAGTTAACACCAAGGCACTTGTTAATGAAAAGCCAAAAATTTGTGTGGTTTTATTTCCTTAAATACAAATTAGAAACCTAAAACACTTCATTAACAACATTTAGTTCAACACAACAGCTTTTTCAACATGCCAGAATGAAACAAGACTCAAACAAGGCAGGCAAAAATAAAAGGCAAAGTAGTCTTTTAAAAAGAGATCTTCAATTAACAAATAAAATTATGTCCCAAAGTTGAAGAACCAGAAATTTAAGTAAATAATTTGTAAATAAATAATAATTAGCTGCTGTGCAAAATGTAATTGCCGATTCAAATTTAGTGGAGTAAAAAAGTACATATATTGACGCATACATGTTGAGTAGAAAATAAATGTTCCTTATATCTTTGATACACTGTAAAACAAGAAAGTAGCGAAAAAATTATTTACACCACTTACATGGAAATCACACTTTTTCCCCCATTCTGGTGTTTGAACTTTAATTAAAGTGCTTCACTTGTATGTATATAAAGTGGAGTGTGAGTGGATATCAGCACACTCTTCAAGGGAAAAGAGTTTTCAGAGTTTTCAGAGAGTGATTGGTGACTCCACCATCAAACCGGCTGAGATTTTGCACATTATGGATGAGTTGTGCCACATAAAACTAAAAAAAAAAAGTTTGGATCAAATGTTTAGCTTTTCCCATGATGCTGTGCACTTCGGGATGAAAAGCCTAACTGCGTAGACGAAGAGAAAGACGAGGGAATCGACATAGCTGATTAGATTTTATGCAGGTTTAGTGTTAATAGCGCTTCTAATCGATTGTAAATGAGCAAAAGAAGTGAGAATGACAGAGAAATTAGAAATTAAGCATCAAGGGGTCTTTTGATCTCAGCATGACTCAAAGAATTGGAGGAAATTGGAATTGTGTTTCTTTGTTGAGTTTTTATTGCAAAAATATGTCAATTTTCACTGTCAGTGACTCGGGGGTGCTTGCGGGGGCAAACACAATTAAAGTGTTTCATTTATATGATGTCTGTTTAAAATTTAGCTTTACTGTACACACACACACACACACACACACACACACACACACACACACACTTATCGGGCCTGACTTCTAAGCTTTGAGTAGGATTGTGTGTTAAAGTTTTCATAAGCTAAATTGAACCCAATAACCTGCTCCAGAATTATGAACGTTTTGTAAATGCTGCATTTCTTGCTTATTAACATGTGCATGTTGATATATAACACTCCCCTGTAAGTGACCTGCCATGTCCTGGCCACATTTGTTTTTGGTGGGGCACAAAAAAACAATTCATAAAAAGGCCAAATTGATAGGGCAGAAAGCAGGAAAGACTTCCTGTGAGGCAGAAGGTAATGTCGAAAAATATGGAAAGGAATTAAATGTGATAGAATTAGAAAATTAATGTGGTCCATTAGGTGCAATTCAATAAATGGTTAATTTGTGGAGCGCTTTTAACAATGGACATTATTTATTTATTCCTTCCTTTCTTTGTATTGATCACTCTAGGTGTTTTGTGGGCTTCTTTAATAAAATTCTGGTCTTAAAATAGTAAATATAGGTCCAATAGTTTACTGAGGATTTTTAAGCATTTTTGAATGATATCAATATCATCTTCCTTCATCATCAACATGGAACAGACATATATATATTATTATATACTGTATATATATATATATATATAGTATTAGTGTTGCCTTGTGCAATATTTTATGATTCTCTGGTTTATAAGCATTATAATTAGTATAAAGTTAATGCAAATATAAATTACTATTACAGGGAGTGCAGAATTATTAGGCAAATGAGTATTTTGACCACATCATCCTCGTTATGCATGTTGTCTTACTCCAAGCTGTATAGGCTGGAAAGCCTACTACCAATTAAGCATATTAGGTGATGTGCATCTCTGTAATGAGAAGGGGTGTGGTCTAATGACATCAACACCCTATATCAGGTGTGCATAATTATTAGGCAACTTCCTTTCCTTTGGCAAAATGGGTCAAAAGAAGAACTTGACAGGCTCAGAAAAGTCAAAAATAGTGAGATATATTGCAGAGGAATGCAGCAGTCTTAAAATAGCCAAGCTTCTGAAGCGTGATCATCAAACAATCAAGCGTTTCATTCAAAATACTCAACAGGGTCGCAAGAAGCGTGTGGAAAAACCAAGGCGCAAAATAACTGCCCGTGAACTGAGAAAAGTCAAGCGTGCAGCTGCCAAGATGCCACTTGCCACCAGTTTGGCCATATTTCAGAGCTGCAACATCACTGGAGTGCCCAAAAGCACAAGGTGTGCAATACTCAGAGACATGGCCAAGGTAAGAAAGCCAGAAAGTCGACCACCACTGAACAAGACACACAAGCTGAAACATCAAGACTGGGCCAAGAAATATCTCAAGACTGATTTTTCTAAGGTTTTATGGACTGATGAAATGAGAGTGAGTCTTGATGGGCCAGATGGATGGGCCCGTGGCTGGATTGGTAAAGGGCAGAGAGCTCCAGTCCGACTCAGACGCCAGCAAGGTGGAGGTGGAGTACTGGTTTGGGCTGGTATCATCAAAGATGAGCTTGTGGGGCCTTTTCGGGTTGAGGATGGAGTCAAGCTGAACTCCCAGTCCTACTGCCAGTTTCTGGAAGACACCTTCTTCAAGCAGTGGTACAGGAAGAAGTCTGCATCCTTCAAGAAAAACATGATTTTCATGCAGGACAATGCTCCATCACACACGTCCAAGTACTCCACAGCGTGGCTGGCTAAAAAGGGTATAAAAGAAGAAAATCTAATGATATGGCCTCCTTGTTCACCTGATCTGAACCCCATTGAGAACCTGTGGTCCATCATCAAATGTGCGATTTACAAGGAGGGAAAACAGTACACCTCTCTGAACAGTGTCTGGGAGGCTGTGGTTGCTGCTGCACGCAATGTTGAAGGTGAACCGATCAAAACACTGACAGAATCCATGGATGGCAGGCTTTTGAGTGTCCTTGCAAAGAAAGGTGGCTATATTGGTCACTGATTTGTTTTTGTTTGGTTTTTGAATGTCAGAAATGTATATTTGTGAATGTTGAGATGTTATATTGGTTTCACTGGTAAAAATAAATAATTAAAATGGGTATAAATTTGTTTTTTGTTAAGTTGCCTAATAATTATGCACAGTAATAGTCACCTGCACACACAGATATCCCCCTAAAATAGCTAAAACTAAAAACTACTTCCAAAAATATTCAGCTTTGATATTAATGAGTTTTTTGTGTTCATTGAGAACATGGTTGTTGTTCAAATTAAATCCTCAAATAAAATTAATCCTCAAAAATACAACTTGCCTAATAATTCTGCACTCCCTGTACATATAAAACATTTTTTGTAAAAACATGATTTAAGGGGACATACAGTAACACACAGTTTTGGCTAATCTCATGTTAATCTTGAAAACCTATAGATTATTATTAAATACTTCCTATTACCAAAAAGTCTTAAGTTTTGTTTAGATTTATAAAAGAAAGATTCAGCTATACGCTTCTCCCCCAACACGGCTTCTGGTGGCATGTTGGGGTCGGAGCTAATGAGTCGTGAGCAGACGCAGCTTTTGCAAAGCGATCGTCTGCGAGCTGTAACATCGATATAAACAAAACAGGAACAAAAACTTTACAGACTTAAATAAACTATGGCTAACAATCAGATCCAGTCACACCTATTTAATCCAGAATCGAATCCAGAGTCTAAAATTGAACGACTGCAGCAACATTGACCACAGCAGGACGTGTCTATATGGTAAGCACTGAACAAGGTGCTACTGCCCTCACATCGAAAAAAACACACTTCTGTGTGGAAGCCCTGTGCAGCTCGGCGACGACTTCCGTAACTCAAAATGCAGTAAATAGCATTTGATCCCCCCATTTAAGTATATGTAATGCCTATTAAATCCTCATATATGTCTGATGATTCGCTACAATGCGATGGATTGAGAGCGATGGCAATGATAGTTGGAATAAAGTTTCCACGGTTACCCAGAGGCTGACAATCTTCAAATAAACACAATTAAATTGGACATTTCCATTTTAAAAGTTAGTTCACCTTTTCTGACCTTGACTGCAGTAGGGGGCTGCAACAAATCCATTCAGTCTGGGTGTCCGGTGTTGGAGTTCAGCACCTGTTAGCTGCACTGTGCTAATGATCATTTCTGCTCGGTGAAGTTTTCTTTTACCTGAATCACAATGCCTAATTGCTCCACATGAAATGTGTACTTTAAAGAACAGCTGGACACGTTCTAATCTTTCTTTTCTAAAACACACGGTTTGCAATAGTTACAATAACAGCATGTCAAGACACATAAGAGCAAAACCTCCTGCATAATTGAAGAGCAAATGTACTTAAACATACCATTCGTCAGCTAAGACTTCATCATAGGGATACCTTCCACACCTTGACCCGCGAGTAGCTGATATCGAGGTCCAGACCCCAGCGCTTGTAAGCTAACTATGGAGAAATCTAAGAAAAATCTTAAATGAAAACATAAAGTAAATTTTTGTGTGGACAGATTTATTCACTTTTACTGCCAACGATGCTCGCCACAGCAATTGGCAAACAACAAACAAAGTTGCGTCAAACTTCATTTCCAAACGAAGCACACATCATTGGCTGAGAAGTAACCAGCTGAAGATAAATGTAAAAGAACTTTTAGAACTGCTGCAGAAAGCTGAGGGAGCTAATTTCACTTCATAGAGTGGATAAAGTCACCAGACTCAACAACAGTCGCTAGTTTTGTGGCTTGGGAGATGATAAAACGCAAAAAGCCAATTACAGATGGAGAATGTATGAAAGAATCGTTCATTAAAATATCAAAGCAACTATTCCACGATGCCACTCTCTCAATGCCAAACAACACTCCCACGTCTTGCCAGGGACAAAAAGGTATAAATTGCTAACATCCAAATACAATATTAATCACAAAACTAGTCAAATACTTTACATGGGAAAAAAACTAAAATTTTTATTTGAAGTTTAAACATTTTTTGCGGCTCCAGTCATTTAGTGAGAGAGGGGACAATGTGGTTCTTGTGTTCATATATGTTGTAGATTCTTGGTTTACACTAATCATTAATAATACACTAATACATTTAAAAACAAAATTTTTGTCCAAAAATCTTTTCCTCCAGTTGCTCATCCACACTAAAACGTCTTATTAGCATCTAATTAAACTGTGTCTCAGTGTGTCCAAAAGGTGGCAGCGTTAGACTGGATCTGCACAGCTGTGATTGGTTGTTATGTTGTGAGGCATACTTTATGGTGTAAAGTATGTAAGTAAATGTACGTCATTACTGTACTTAAATTACTGTGCTGGTACCAATCTTTAAGCATAAGGGAGACAATTTTAAGCAGGCAGACCTGCAGTAACTACAGGGAAATTAAGTTGATCAGTCACACCATGAAGTTATGGGAAAGAGTAGTGGAAGCCAGGCTGAGAGAAGAGGTGACCATCTGCTTAAATAATGACGTACATTTACTTACATACTTTACACCACTTACACGGAAACAATGTCGCTGTGCTGTCATGGCAACTGCTGCCTCACAACATAACAACCAATCACAGCTGTGCAGATCCAGTCTAGCGCTGCCACCTTTTGGACACACTGAGACACAGTTTCAGTCAATGGAAACGTAGCTTTTCAAAATTGCTTTACAAATCCAATTTGTTGATCAATTTGAAAATGCATTTCCTTAATGGCTTAAACAGAGGATTTTGGAAACGATGACACGTTTTAAGTCATTGCTGCAACTTTTCAAAGAGCTGGAAATTAAATGAATTGCAAGACAAAAATAACGCAAGTGTCTTACTGTATGTTTTGCACGAATTGACATGTTACTGTGTACCACTGTGTATAGCAGAAATGACAATAAAAGCCTCTTGACTTGACTTGAAATAACACTTTTTGAATTTAGTAAGCTCTTGAGCTGTAGCTCCATAAATTGGACATTAAGTGTAAATCAGCACAGTTTTTAGGGGAAAAGAGTTTTAAGACTAAGGCAGAAGGAAAAATGTCCATCTGACATGTTTTAGAATGCTGAAGGTTACGATCTACTGAGCTCTTTGCATTCCCAGGAATACTGCACACACTGACTAGTTTCAAGCAGGAGTCAAGTCAAGTCAAGTCAAGAAGCTTTTATTGTCATTACAATCAAATATAGCTGACGCATTACTCCTGAACCCTCTCTGAAGGAGTGCACTGTGACTGAAAAAAGCTCATGATATCTTGGAACCAGGAACATTGGAGGTGTTTAAACTGTTCTATCATGGTGTGGATGGAAAGAGAAATGGTGTAGGGGTGATTCTGAAGGAAGAGTAAAGTAAGAGTGTAGTGGAGGTGAAGAGGTGTTGGATGATTGGGCAACTACTGCAGGAGTGATGAGGATGGCAGCTAGAAAAGTACTTGGTGTGACATCTGGAAATAGAAAGGAAGACAAAGAGACATGGTGGTGGAATGAGGAAGTGCAGGAGAGCATAAGAAAGAGGTTGGTGAGACAGAATTGGGATTGACAGAGTGATGAGAAAAGTAGGCAGAAGTACAAGCTGGTGCTGGTACCAATCTTTAAGCATAAGGGAGACAATTTTAAGCAGGCAGACCTGCAGTAACTACAGGGAAATTAAGTTGATCAGTCACACCATGAAGTTATGGGAAAGAGTAGTGGAAGCCAGGCTGAGAGAAGAGGTGACCATCTGTGAGCAACAGTATGGTTTCATGCTGAGGAAGAGCACCACAGATGCCTTATTTGCTTTGCGAATGTTGATAGAGAAGTATAAAGAAGGACAGAAGGAATTGCATTGTGTATTTGTGGATTTAGAGAAGGCGTACGACAGGGTGCCAAGAGAGCAGTTGTGGAATTGTATTAGGAAGTCAGGTATGTCAGAGAAGTATGTGAGGGTGGTGCAGGACATGTATGAGGACAGTGTGACAGAAGTGAAGTGTGCAGTAGGAACGACAGACTGGTTCAGGGTGAAGGTTGGACTGCATCAAGGATCGGCCCTGAGCCCTTTCCTGTTTGCAGTGGTGATGGACAGGTTGACGGACGAGGTCAGACAGGAGTCTCCCTGGACTATTATGTTTGCAGATGATATTGTGATTTGTAATGAGAGTAGTGAGCAGGTTGAGAAGTTTCTGGAGAGGTGGAGATATGCAAGATATGAGAGAAGGGGAATGAAAGTCAGTAGGAGTAAGATAAATTACATGTGTGTGAATGAGAGGGAGGGCAGTAAAGTGGTGCGGTGCGGTTACAAGGAAAAGAGGTGGAGAAGGTGGAGGTGTTCAGGTACCTGGAGTCAACAGTGCAAAGTAATGAAGAGTGTGTTAGAGAAGTGAAGAAAAGAGTGCAGGCAGGGTGGAGTGGGTGGAGAAGAGTGACAGGAGTGATTTGTGATAGAAGAGTATTTGCGAGGATAAAAGGGAAAGTTTATAGGACTGTGGTGAGACCTGCAATGTTGTATGGTTTAGAGACAGTCACATTCAATAAAAGACAGGAGGTGGAGCTGGAGGTAGCAGAGCTGAAGATGTCAAGGTTTTCGTTGGGAGTGACGAGGATAGATTCGAAATGAGTTTATTTGAGGGACAGCGCATGTGGGATGTTTTGGAGACAAGGTGAGGGAGGCGAGATTGAGATGGTTTGGACATGTGCAGAGAAGGAACATGAGTTATATTGGTAGAAGAATGCTGAGGATGGAGCCACCAGGAAGGAGGAGAAGAGGAAGGCCAAGGAGAAGGTTCATGGATGTGGTGAGGGAAGACATGCAGGTAGTTGGTGTAAAAGAGGCAGATGTAGAGGACAGGGTGGTATGGAGATGGATGATCCGCTGTGGCGACCCCTAATGGGAGCAACCGAAAGAAGAAGAAAAAGAAGAAGAAGCATAAATGCACTTTTTTTCTATTCGCCGAAAACTACAGCAATCGGCCATAGGCAATTTAGTTCCTATGCATTTTGGAATAGTATTAAAAAGTATGACATTTGATTTAAGTGATTTCCAAGTCAGGATTAATATAGAAAAAAGACTACTGCTATGCATATCCATACTATGACCTATTGCACTATTTTAAGAATTTTAAGAAAAAATGTATAATTTATATTAATAGTTTATTTTTTTTTATAAAAACGTCTGAAAACTCTTACGTCCCTGTACTGTGCACAAGCAAAACATACAAGAAGACACTTGCGTTATTTTTACCTGCCATTTATTTACTTTCTAGCTCTTTGAAAAGTTGCAGCAATGACTTAATACGTGTCATCGTTTTTAAAAGCCTCTGTTTAGGCCATTAAGGAAATGCATTTTCAAATTGATCAACAAAATTAATTTGTAAAGAAATTTTGAAAAGCTATGTTTCCATTGACTGAAACTGCGTCTCAGTGTGACCAAAAGGTTGCAGCGCTAGACTGGATCTGCACAGCTGTGATTGGTTGTTACGTTGTGAGGCAGCAGTTGCCATGTAAAGTACGGCGCCCCAACCAAAACATAAAAAAATTCTGACTCTGACATAAGATTTTAACTTAATGCATGTTGTAGTTGAAATTTAAAATCATTTCATCAGATGTTAAATAGGATCTCAAAAGTATTTAGGGATATTTTAGCCTGAGGGGAATCTGCAGATTGGAGTCTGGAAACTTATGGAATTTTGAAATGAAAAATGTGTAGGAACCAATGGACAGCAGACTTTTGTTGGCTTCCTGCCTGAATTCATTCTAGTGCCAGTTGTGTCTTCTTGCATGCACTGTTTAGGTCAGACACTTAAGATAGGTATATTTTGGACCCCTGTTTAAGATTTTTATTCTCATTTATGCCTATAGTAAGTCTTTGACATAATAAAAGAGCTATAAACCAACTTCAAGATTAACCGCTCAGGATTTTCTTTTTAGAAGCTTGAACGAACCATTAAAAGTCATAGTTCTCTTTCCAATGACATTTAAAGCTAATTAGTGCGAGCAGGAAAGCGTGACAGTATTTTAATGATGGCGCTAGGGAAGTCCTGGATCGGAATCTGAAAGTTTCGCATGGCTCCTTTTTGAATCCAGGATACACTGCTTGTCTTTCTATCATTTTTGATTCTATACATGATCACTTCATAAGCAAAAGATAATGCAATAGTGACATAAACATTCCAGTGGTACCTGCTAAACATTGTTTTCTTTTTTACTTATCCTACCAATAAGAATGATGATTATGACTGTTTAGAATTTTTATTTAATCATTTAGCAGATGTTTTTGTCCAAAGTTGAGGAATAGTTTTATCCGATTTATCCTAAGAGGGCGAATTAAGACCACACAGGCACCAGCTAGACCAGGGGTCACCAACGTGGTAGCCTGCAAGGACCACATGAGTAGCCTGTGGGCCTTTTCTAAAAATAGCTGTTTTCTACTTTGTTAAATCATTGTTGATACTTATTATGAGAAATCATTAACATGATCAGTGTCTTCACATAAATGAATATCATTAATTATTAATAATAACATATAAAAAAATCTAAAATTGAGCAAATTTGTTGAGGTAGCCCTTCACATTAATGGTACCCAAGAAGTAGCTCTCAGTTTATTAAAGGTTGGTAACCCCTGAGCTAGACAATGTTTCAGTCATTGTTCAAAATAGGTAAGGAAGGGGTGTAAGGATAAGAGCCAGTTAGATGCTCACAGAAAACAAATATATTTTCAGTTGTTTTTTGAAGGTTGTATGGGATTTTCTGGATAAAAATTGGTCCAGTCCTGAGGTACATGTGCCCACTGTAGAAGCTTTCAATGGTGTATGGGTGACAGCATGGGATCTATGTTTGAGCTGCAGCTACACAACTCTATACACAACAAGCTGCGATGCACATGTGTGGATTTCTTTTTGTGAGGGTCAGGATTTAGTTTTTGCTCCAATAGATCTTCTGTGGGATTGGACCGGGAGAAGCCTTTGGTCTCCAAATGAATTAATAAGCCAGTAAGTCACCTTTAAACTGCTTGTGTTACCGATGTTTTGGTACATAGACCCCTATATATTGGGAACAACCCACAAGACCTGCTGGTTTGAAGATGCTTTGACTCAGTCCTCTAAACATCACAACTTTTTCTCGAATTTCACCAAGATCTGAACACTTCCCTGCTTCATCTTCAACTTTCCAATACATCAACTTTGAGAACTGACTATTCACTTACTGTGTAACATATCATACCCTTTTTGCTGACCACAGCTATGAAATACAGTGTTTTCATTGAATGGGATGATTGTTGTGTATATAGAAGGTTTGGGCAATAAAACCAAAACATCTGGTTTTAAAACCACAGTTTATTTGTACAGTATGGTGTAAGACATCCTTACACCATCCTCAGCCAATACAGCATTTATTCGCACAATACTGCACAATTTATCAGTTGGATTTTGATCCATTCCTCTTGTAGAACAGTGGTGAAGGCATGTTATAATGGTTGTGAAGTAAAAACATTTCCTGACTCCTTCAAATCACTCAAATGTATTCATATCTGGTGACTGCAGGTAAAATGTGGCATGTTCAACTGCACTTCCAAAATCATAAAACCAATATGGCACCAGTCTTGCTGTGTGTATTGATGCATTATCTTGATGCATGATACCCACCTTTAAAGTACAATGTTTGAACCATTTAGGTGAGAATGATTCTCCAGAATGGTCAGTGGTCCCCATGGCAGTGGACTCCCATCTAGCACCAATTTTACATGGCTCAGTGAAAGCAATAATATTGTATGCTAGACCATTAATGATCCACCCCTCTGCTTCATTTTGGACATGCAGCAGGAAATGAGCTACTGTACTTTTGAGGGTTCCGCACTCTCAGACCACTGAAACCAACGTTTGGCATTGGCAGGAGTGACCAAAGGCATAACTATATGACCTGATTGCACTTCTGACAATCCTCTTTTTGGTAGAAACAGGAGAATCGAGGTGCATATTTAAGTTAGCTGGATGCGGTTCATCCTTCGTTGTGGTATGCAGACAAAACTGTGGCTCTTTTATACAACACAAAGTTTTGCTGTCCTGGACACTAATGTCACGGCAGCAAATCACAGAACATTTGGTCCTCTGAACTTTGAAATGTCTCCAGTTGTGTTATGTGGGTTGCAATATTTTATGTATAACTGCTAATTCAGCCTTCACACTTTGCTTTAAGTTATTAAATTTACAATCAGTGACGACTGGTTATACACGAGGGGCGTTCACGGAACGACTTTTGAGTTTATAAAATAAAAGAACAATTTTCAAGGAGTGAAAACTGCATTTATTTTTCGACATCCTCCTCTGCTACATTTACACACATATCCCAGAGTTTAAAGAACACTCTGCTTCACTTCAACACCAGATCCACGATTGTCAGTGACGGATATACGGACACCTTTAAAATGTTTTCACTGATCAAATGTCTTACTGCGCCTGAGCGTCTCACCACCCTACCCTGCTTGAAGTCTTCTGTAGATATCTGCCGGTTTTATGTCTTAGTTCACCAAAAACTTTACCACCACAAGCTGTTTAATGCAGTTTTGTCTCTTATCTTATCTTAAATTATTTATCAGTCTCTGTTTTGGCCCGCGACATGTCCACCACCCATCAGTAATAGGACTAGCCACTTGCTATTGCGTGTCTACCACCAAACTTCCATCCATTTTTATTCCTGTAGAATTTAAAGTCCAGGTTTGAACACCTCTCATATATAGGCATGCATGTACATTAACAGCATTTGACAGACAGCCTTATCCATAGTGACTTACAGTTATTTTACTTATACAACTGAGGATTGAGGGCCTTGCTCAGGGGCCCAGCAGTGGCAGCTTAGTGGTGCTGGGATTTAAAGTCACAGCCTTCTGATTAGAAGTCCAACATCTTAATCATTGAACTACCAAATCCACCACACATGTATGCATGTCTTTGTAACCCATACTGTAGGTGGTGTATTGTGGTGTATTGTATTTTTGCAGGTGTGTTCCTGCAAAAAAAAAAAAAAATTATACTTCAATGTGCAGTTTTAATGAACATCTGTCATACAAGCTCATGGGAAGGTTGCCAGGTTTCCACAAAACTCTTGTCTATGGTTTTTATTTATTTATTTATATATTTTTTTGCATAAATAATGCACAAATTATGCTTCTTCACAAATATGATCCGTGAGAGCAGCATTTAATGGCGTATTGCTAGACAGCCCATCTTTCTGATAGGATCTGTTGAATAAATGCTGGGGAGCTGCAGGAGGCTCAACAAACAAGGAAATATGGCGTAGTTAATCCTGTGTAATGACTACAGATCGTCTGTTTTTATTTCCTCTAGAGATTCGCACGTTAGAATTAAACGTAGAGAGGCTGGCTTTCTAGTCGGATTATTATCCACAACTCATCATCATTAACGTCAGTAGTTTAATGACAATTTAAACATGTTTTAAGCATGTCTTGCCTTTGGCCCCCTTACAAAGAAATTAACAGTCTAGAATTGTTATTTTTACAGAGACAGAGTATAAAAAAAAATCCAGAAAAAAACATTAAAGGAAAGTAGTTAATTAATTTTTGATCGATTGAAATTTGTATTTGTTCCCGTACCAACCATTAAGAATTCTGACTCCCACACACCAAAATTAGTCCTGTCCCTTTAGGGAAGAACTCCTAATATCAACTCGTTATGTGTATACACCAGTCACAGAATCAACATCTTCCATTCAAACCTCTCCGCCACCATGGGAAAGACCAAAGCGCTGTCAAAGGACGTCAGGGACGAGATTGTGGACCTGCACTCTAGGAACTGAGTGCCCACTCTAGGAACTCCTTATATCAATGTTATAAACAGTAAATGTTTGAAATCGTGAATTTCTGTCACCATAAACCAAAAAAGTAAAGAAGCAGATTTACTGTACAACATTTTCTCAGTTTTACATTAATAATAACAATATATATATAATATTGGTGAGTCAGCTGGGCATGATTTAATGACAAACCAGTCATTAAAGCAATTATAAAACATAATGCCTGTTAAAGTGATTTTATTATCAGTAATTAGCTCATAAAGGTGGCAGACGTTGTTAATGAGAATGCAAGGTAAGAATGACAAACACTCTCGTTACTTGCTAAAGTTGTGTAAAGTGTTACTATGGGGCGAAGGGAGTTAATGACTCTCGAGAGCTTATAGTAACAGCGAGTTATATCAAGTTTCCACTAGCGATGGAAAATGTGCTGTTGAGTGAAGTCTATATATAAGGAATGGGAATGAGGACCCTGTGCAGGGATGGTGGGAAGGTGAGTGCGAGTGTCACAAGGTAAAATACTCAAGTGCTGTTCACATCAGATGCTGTAATGGTGTACATTTTGCAGTATAATTTTACTCAAGTATAATTTTCAGGTATTATTTACACCTTTGTAGAATATAGAAGACTGATCTTTAGGGACAATCACATCAACCGCCTTATGTGATTACTGTTTACTGTCCTAAGCATACCTTGTTTATACACTTTTTTTCTTTATATATATCTTTATATATTTAAAATTTGACATAGTTTACACTCTTTATTTATCTGCCTTCTCTTTCTTTGTTTTATTTTTCTCCGCATTCTATTCCCTCATGCCGGACCGCCGTAAAAAGCATTTCACTGCATGTCGTACTCTGTGTGTATGTGTATGTGACCAATAAAAATTTGATTCGATTTGATCACACATTTCTTAGGCTTTCTATTCCTTCTTATTAGGTTCTACAAACCATCTCAGTCACCTCCGTTTCCCTGTGGTCATTCCCAGATTTCCTGTATACACGTTGTGTGGTTGGCATTACGTAGAGGTTTAGTGATCTACTGATTTTCATGCGAAGGTTATACCTGATTTTAAAATATTTAGTTTGGTTTTTTTCCCCAAAAGGCTCTTTTTAGACAACATAAGAATAAATGCGTTATCATTTTACATTCATTGTAATGTCATAACTTACGTTTCTCTTATTTAAACAACTGAGCAGCAGGTATTGGATTAAGGAGTGATATCCCACTGTGGCAAAAATTTGAACTTACAACCTTTAGATCCAAAACTACCGCCTCGTCTGCATAGTCTGTATTTGTAATAATACCTTATATGAACTCTTCCTGACCCTTTATAATCAGAGAAGCAAATAATGTCGATAAATTTGTTATTTTGCACTACTTCACAGCAGCTGGAGATAATTCTGTCTGTGTGTGTGTGTGTGTGTGTGTGTGTGTGTGTGTGTGTGTGTGTGTGTGTGTGCGCATGTCAGGTGATAAGTAATGATATAAGATGACAGGGTGACCTCTCTGAAAGGCATGCTCAAATGCGCACACACACACAGATGCAAACGCACACACACACACACACACACACACACACACACACACAGCCTCCCCAACACCTTTCAGTAACATCGGATGGCAATTATATTGAACCTCTAACTCAAAAACTGTGATTTCTCTGAGCTCAACGGTTACTTTATGAATTTTTTTGGAAGGTAAAGGGATCATGATAAAATGAGCTCATTCTTGGCAGCCTCCTATACATTTCCCTTGTTGTCCTGTCCACTGCTCTGCAATAGACTAATTATGCTGATTATTATCTAAAAACTTTTTTTCTGTATTTTGACACATGGCTGACTATCTTTTACAAGCCATTCTGTGATGTTATTCCCTGCCGGAGATGTGGATATACATGAATGCACACCTTTTAAAAATGTGTTTGTGTTTAAAAAAATATGTGCTTCTGTTTTCAAAAGATCCAATGACATCTTTGCATTAAATCACATTGTGTTAAATCGAAATCAGATCACTGATGCATCGTATCGCATCGCATCAGTAGCTGTATATTCAATGTATCGTATTGTTGAATGTATGAATGTGAATGCTGACTGCACCCCAGGCCTCATCACCTCACCTACATCAGTACCTGATTTTACTAAAACCCTTGTGCCTGAATGAATCTCACACAAATCTCAAAAACATCCGGTGGAACATCATCTAAAAAGAGTGGAGGTTCCTTATAACAGCAAATGGACACTAAATGTGGAATGGGAAGCGCATCGGAATATTATGATCAGGTGTCTACAAATTTCTGTCTATGTAGTGTAATTAAAATCAGATTGTTTTATTTTTATATAAAAAAAAATGTTACCGCTTGGAATTATTCAGTTAAGGGTCAATACAAGAAAAACCTGGCTTTTATCAACATTTGCTAAGAGGCCAATGTTTTGCATTGTGACATATTTTCTATGTAAATCTTTTAAACATTTCAGATTTGATAATCGGGTGATGCAAGGACCAGGGTGATATTTCGCAAGTTCTAGGTACCCTTATATAATGCTAAAATTGCACAACTTTACATTAAAAGATATTTAGAATAATATAAAAAAGGATTCTTAACACTTGTTATTCATCCTTAACATGCTACGTCTGTTGTTTCACTCGGAAATAATCATGTCGTGGGAAAACGTCTTTAAGAACATAAAGTGCACTGAAGTACATAAAAGCAGTCGTAAAATAAAGATAATTTCTTCAAGGGTATATGTTTAATGATTAAAGGTTTTCACAATAGTAGATTTTGCTCAGCAGCATAACCTGACCTTTATTCAAATTCATAAGCAAAGCATACTGTATATTTACAGTTGCATTGTAATGAACAACAGACTACAATAGCTGGCAAAATGTGAATGCAAACCCAGTTTGTTTGCTTTTTTTTTGTCTTTAACAAGGTTTGGATCTGCAAAATAAACATTTAAATTGCACTCTATTGCTATTTCGAATTCATGTTAAGTCAAGTCAAGTTTATTTCTATAGCGCTTTTCACAACAGACATTGTCTCAAAGCAGCTTTACAGAAATCAAGTCAAGTCAAGTCAAGTCAAGTCAAGTGGCTTTTATTGTCATTTTTACTATACACAGTGGTACACAGTACACAGTAAAAACGAAACAACGTTCCTCCAGAACCCTGGTGCTACACTAAACAACAAAACAACATAAAGTGCATCGAGTGCAGCCTGGTGCAAACAGTGCAAACAAAAGAACAGTACAGACAGACAGAGTGCAGACAGACAAGACAAGACAAGACAAAAGACAAAAACCAAATATAGCGCCGACTAGTAAACCTACTGTATACTTAAGTATACAGTACTGTATGAGGTAAAATGTAAAAACTATACCCAGGAAAAAGTACAACAGAACACAGCAATGTATAATCAATAGCAATAATGTTTAATAATGTTAATAACAGCAATAATGTTTAATCAACATTAAAAGTAAACAGTGTGTATTTATCCCTGATGAGCAGCCATGGTGGCTGTAGCAAGGAAAAACTCCCTTAGATGTGATGAGGAAGAAACCTTGAATGGAACCAGACTCAAAAGGGGAACCCATCCTCATCTGGGTGACATCAAGAGTTTGATCATAAATCTTTCAACAATACAGAACACTGGAGAGTGAGAACTAATATAAGCACTGGAGTATAAGATTATAAGTAATATCATTCTACAGTCTTATACAGTCTGTATGGTTATAAAACTAGGAGCTACTGAGCTCAACATTTGGGATCATCACAGATCCAGCACCAGCTTCTCCATGCCAGATCCCTTAAACACTCCAGGAGGTCCAATGTAAAACCTCCACACATGTAGTGGGATCCAATTGGCACTGGTACGTCTCTAGATGGTTTGCGAGTTGGCGAATTCATGCTCCAATCATGCCAAAGATGATTAGAAACTTGCGGTTTAACGCTACACAAAATTCAGTTTGTTTGAGAGATCATACACAAGCTACAGTATATTTATGGCAAGATCACGTTTGAGTTTGGGGAACCATCACGTCTCCACTGACACTTTTTGTCTCAGATCCGTTGCCATGTATGTAATTCTCCAACCTCACCAGGTATTATTAGAGTAGACTCATAGCTGTTAACTTGTCAAAGGGGGTTGGGGGCAGTAATTGTCACACATTTTTATATATATTTTTATTATAAATCTTTGTTGTGTTGTCCATAAGAGAAGAGCACATTTTTCCAACAAAAGCTCAACAAGAAAGATTTTTTTTTTCTTTGCTCACATTTACAAAACTTGCCAATATTAGTGATGAGCACTGTCTGAATGCCTTTCAGGCTTCCTCTCTCTCTTGGCCGTTGTCGGTGAAAACATTTTGGAAGGCACGTTTTGGAGGAAATTAGATTTTTCAGCATTTGTTGGGGGAATTCTAATTCCTGCCAACCATAGTGTACACACAGCTTTCATCTTGATTTGGGCTGAAGATAATCGTGATCGGCTGAGAAAGTTTGTGTCTGTCATGAACATGAACAGTATTGTTAAACTTCTTTGTCTCTGGGTGGATGAATGCCGGAGCAAGAGGAGACCTGGACATCCAGGGATTATTATTCTAATAGAGACACATTGAGAGTCTGAGCAAAATATTTGAGACCATGAAATGGTCAGCTGTGTCGAAAATTTTGCATCAAATCGGAAAAAGGGAAAATGCAAATGCAAACAAGATTGCAAATGTATGGCGTTTATAGCATGTGCCAACAAAAGAGTACAATAACAAATGGATGGATTTGATGATAGAATGGTAATCTGCCTTGCATTTACATTTAGGCAGCATGTTTTTCAAAAAAATACAACAAGAATTCGATTAACGTCTCAAATTATGCTCGGACCCAGGAAATGAATCTGTATGAATCCATATTTAACATGAAATTTACACAATCGAGGCTTTTGAGTTGTGGTGGCTCAACACTGGGGCTCTGGGTTAGTGATTAAGAGGTTGTATGTTCTTGCCCCAACACCTACAAGCTGCCACTGTTGACCCTCATTGCTCCACAGGAACTATATCATGACTGACCCTGAGCTCTTCTTAACTTTTGTACAAGCTGGGATATGCAAAGACATTCATTTCACAATGCGGTAACGTCAAGGTGTGAAATAAATCTACATGACAAATATTATGCTTTAAAAAACAGTAAACAATAATCTTTATATATATTTTCACAAACTGTTATTGTGACTTGCAAGTGTATGAAAAACAAAAAATAGAAATAGCCAGCAGCCATGTTGAGTCCACAATCGATGCGTTTTTTACCAGGGGTCACCAACATGGTGCACCAGGTTGCCCCCGAGGACCACATGAGTCGCCCGCAGGCCTTTTCTAAAAATAGCTCACCATAGCGCCACTTACCAGTGAGCTGCATCTAATTTTTTTTGTTGCTATTCTTTTTTAAATCACACTTGCATTGGTGTGAATTTGAAAATGACAATATTAAAATATAGATGACTAGATATAGATTCATCTCATTAATTATTAATAATACCGTATAATTAAATGTAAATTAAGCAAATTAGTTATTTCAGAAGTGTGTATTAAACTGGTAGCCCTTCTCATTAATCGGTACCCCAAGAAGTAGCTCTCAGTTTCAAAAAGGTTGGTGACCCCCTGGTTTTTAGAAGTTGATTGTTAAAAATCCTGGGCTACATTAAACACAACTACTGTATATTTCTGGGCACACTGTTTTTTTTCAAAGAGATTGTCGTATATAAGTTACAGTAAGTTTATTTCAAGTTCATGTTCAATTATAGACAGTATTGACCTACAACAAACTTTTCTTACAACAAACTTTTTAATTATTATATACTGTATAGAAAATTATCTAGTCATTCATTTATTCATTTTATTTACTATAACCACTTAAACTGCTCAGAGTGGTGGATCAAAGTCTATCATAGGAACAGTTCTCCCAAGAAAGGAATAGATCTTGCATTATAGTCAGTAAATAGTTGGGTTTTTTGTCCTTTATTTTTTATTTTAAAATGTATTTCACTGCTAAAGCCTGGGAAAGAAAAACTGCTGTAAACAATCAGCTTGTTCTGAACTGTGCTTATAGTTATATTGTCCATATATATACTGTATGTGTATATATATATGTATATATATGTATATAAGTAAATAGTTGGGTTTTTTGTCCTTTATATTTTATTTTAAAATGTATTTCACTGCTAAAGCCTGGGAAAGAAAAACTGCTGTAAACAATCAGCTTGTTCTGAACTGTGCTTATAGTTATATTGTCCATATATATACTGTATGTGTATATATATATGTATATATATGTATATATATATATATATGTGTATATATGTATATAGGTACACCCTACCTATATAGGGACACCTTACTAGTACCGGGTTGGACCCCCTTTTGCCTTTAGAACTGCCTTAATCCTTCGTGGCATAGATTCAACAAGGTACTGGAAACATTCCTCAGAGATTTTGGTCCATATTGACATGATAGCATCACGTAGTTGCTGCAGATTTGTCGGCTGCACAGCCATGATGTGAATCTCCCGTTCCACCACATCCCAAAGGTGGTTTATTGGATTGAGATCTGGTGACTGTGGAGGCCATTTGAGTAGTGAACTCATTGTCATGTTCAAGAAACCAGTCTGAAATGATTCCCGCTTTATGGCTTGGTGCGTTATCCTGCTGGTTGTAGCCATCAGAAGATGGGTACACTGTGGTCATAAAGAGATTGACATTGCCAGCAACAATACTCAGTTAAGCTGTGGCATTGACACGATGCTCAATTGGTACTAATGAGCCCAAAGTGTGCCAAGAAAATATACCCCACATCATTACACCACCACCACCAGCCTGAACCGTTAAAACAAGGCAGGATGGATGCATGCTTTCATGTTGTTGACGCCAAATTCTGACCCTACCATCCAAATGTCGCAGCAGAAATCGACATTCATCAGACCAGGCAACGTTTTTTCAATCTTTTATTGTCCAATTTTGGTTAACCTGTGCGAATAGTAGCCTCAGTTTCCTGTTCTTAGCTGTCAGGAGTGGCACCCGGTGTGGTCTTCTGCTGCTGTAGCCCATCTACCTCAAGGTTTGACGTGTTGTGCATTCAGAGATGTTCTTCTGCATACCTCGGTTTTAACAAGTGGTTATTTGAGTTACTGTTGCCTTTTTATCAGCTCGAACCAGTCTGGCCATTCTCCTCTGACCTCTGGCATCAACAAGGCCCACAGAAATGCCACTCACTGAATATTTTCTTTTTTTCTGACCATTCTCTGTAAACCCTAGAGATGGTTGTGCGTGTAAATCCCAAAAGATCAGCAGTTTCTGAAATACTCAGACCAGCTCGTCTGGCACCAACAACCATGCCACGTTCAAAGTCACTTAAATCACCTTTCTTCCCCATTCTGATGGTCAGTTTGAACTGCAGCAGATCGTCTTGACCATGTCTACATGCCTAAATTCATTGAGTTGCTGCCATGTGATTG
>MU551705.1:594160-742780 GCA_024362625.1 Silurus asotus
ACACACACACACACACACACACATACATTACTACTATGGCCGAGTAGTGCAAAACACATTAACATTTCCCAAAACAAATTAACAAATTCAAAAACAAAATAACAAAACCGAAAACACAACGACAATTCAGACAAACCGGAAAAAGGTAGGTATAGTTTATGAATGAAAACTTACCGATCATTGGACGAGACACCTATTATTCAAGATATACAGGAAGTACAACAGACTTTTATTTATTTATTTATTTATTTATTTATTTATTTATTTATTTATTTATTTATTTATTAAGCAATTATCTATATACAAACAATGTAGCAATAACAAGTAGAATTTATAGTACAATACACAGAACAGGTGCATAAAAAAATATATACACACACACACACACACACACACACACACACACACACATACAATTTTATTAAAAAATTATAAAAATAAACAGGACTATGGTTTATTCTGTAAATCATATTTTTTATAAAGGACAAAAGTTTCATTGCATTTTTCTATTTAATCACTTTAAGGGCTTTTTTGAAAGAAATTAACTCATTATAAAATGCAAAAAACGTTGGTTTCACCATCAAGTATTTTGATTTTGTATATAACATTTTCCCATCAGAAGTGTATTTTTGTTAATGTGTTTTGCACTTCTCGGCCACCGTACATTACATACAGTATATAAATCACATTTTTAAAAATCAACATTATTTCACACTAGTCTTGACTGAAATGTTTGAACAATAGTGATACTTCAATGCACATCTGGAGAAGAGGTTTCATTTTAGTGGGTTTATTGATTGAAAAAGGGTGCACCCCCACTTTTGGGACTTAGAGCTAAAAATGACCTACCTTCATTTAAATAGTAACATTTCCTTACAACAGTGTTGCACATTTTAGGTATCTTTGGGAAAGAAGACACTTTGGGCTTTACTGTTTATCATCCAAATTTAATAATGTTGAAAAAGATAAGTTGTAGATGCTGACGTGGCTTAAAAACTACTTAGTGTCATTTTGTTAAAGCAGATCTTTCGGTTTTTAGTTTGCCATCGCATTAAATTCTAGACTTTTTAAATGGTCTTGATCTTCCATTGCTTTGAACCAACTGTAAAGAAAATATTGATCAGAAAGTAAAGCTATGCCCTGAAATGTCCACAAAACTACATCCGCATTATTTCGCTTTAAATATTTACGACCTGCATTCTTTATGCCTCCCCTATTTAATTTCACATTTTATCAGTCGCAACATATTTTACTTTTTTTCTGGATATTGCTTAACATATTCCCATGGCTCTCTGACTTGATCGGCCACTCTGTCGTCTACCCGTGCATTTTTCACACCTAAATCCCCAGCTAGGTTTAAATTCATTTTCGCAGAATGGCACAATGTAGAAAATAATTAGTTGTTGAAATACTTTGTTGTTTATGGTCCTGATCCCCAAAGGATGAGGGGAAAACAAAAAAAAAACAACTTTAATCTCCAGACCACCATCTGGCAAATGAATGTTCAATCATTCCAGAACTGTCTGGTAGGTTTGCCTGTAAAAATTTTATTAAACAGGATTCCCATATGAAGTGATTTAAAGTTTATATCCACCAGAGAACCTTAAAGCCTGTACCTAATGATTTGGAATAAAGAGCCATGTCACGTGGTTATGAAAAAGGTCTAGGTCATCCAAAATAATCCATTCCTTACTTCCAAAATACAGGTAAGAACATCTTTTCCTTCAATTATAATTCAAATTTTATGCACATCTCCACATTGTATTGAGTTGATATGAGACAGTTTATATAAATATTCAATAATAATAAAAAATAATAGAAAGAATAAGAGAAATCTTAGTAAGGTTCTGGATTACTATATAAAAAAATCAATTTATTGAATAGTTTTTTTTTTTAATTATATTAAATAAATATTTTTATGGTATGTTTATTTTAACAGAAAGAGATAAAATATTGTAAGAAAAAAAAGGAAAAAAGTCTATTAATATATATAAATTGATTTGCATTTGATCGAGTGAAATAAGTAATTGATCCCCTGATAATTAGCAATAATTCGGACTCCCACAAACCAAAATTAGTCGTGTCCCTTTAAGAAAGAACTCCTAATACCAACTCATTATGCGTATAAAAGACACCCATCACAGAATCAACCTCTTCCATTTAAACCTCTCCACCACCATGGGCAAGACCAAAGAGCTGTCAAAGAATGTCAGGGACAAGATTGTAGACCTGCACAAGGCTGGAATGGGCTACAAGACCATCAGCAAGAAGCTTGGTGAGAGAGAGACCACTGTTGGAGCAATAATACGTGAATGGAAGAAATACAAGATAATTCAATCGCTCTGAAGCTCCATGCTAAATCTCATCTAATGGGGTGAGGATGATTCTGAGAAAGGTGAGGGATCAGCCCTGTCTAAAGTAAAACAGACCCGTCTAATGTTTGCCAATAAACACCTGAATGATTTAGAGAAAGTTTAGGAGAATGTGATGTGTTCAGATCAGACAAAAATTGACTCGAATCGCCATGTTTTGAGGCAGAGAAATGCAGAATATGCCACCAAGAACTGTCAAACATGGAGGAGGAAACATTTTGCTTTAGAGCTGTTTTTTATTGCTAAGGGTACAGGAAGACTTTACCACATGAACCATGAATTGCAGAATCTTGAATTAGAACCTCCTGGCCTCAGCCAGAACACTGAAGATGGGTGGTTGGTGATTTTTCCAGCATGACAATGACTGAAAACATACAGCCAAGGCAACAATCTGATGGTCTTGTAGCCCATTCCAGCCTTGTGCAGGTCTACAATCTTGTCCCCGATGGCTCTTTCCCATTGTTGTGGAGAGGTTTGAATGAAAAAGGTCGATTCTGTGACGGGTGTCTTTTATTTATATAATGAGTTAATATTAGGAGATCTTTCCTAAAGGAAATTTGGGCCTGTGGGAGTCAGAATTCTTGCTAATTTGGTACGGGATCAAATACTTATTTCACTAGATCATATGCAAATACATTTACACCTTTTTAATGTATTTTGTTTTATATTCTGTCTTTGTTAAAATATACCTACCATAATAATTCAGTCTGTTCATTTCTTTGTAAGCGGTAAACTCTCAAAATCAGCAGGGGATCAAATAATTATTTCCCCCACTGTATGTGAGGAAGTAACCTTGAGATAAACCAGACTCTAAAGAGAGCTTATCCTCCTCTGGGAGACACCAGATGTCCATTAATAGTTTTCAACTATTTATTTTAAACTTTTTAAGCAAAAAACAGCCAGGAGGTCAATGGATCCCAATGTTTACTCTGAGAGATCTGTCTGGGAAATTTCCAGAAGAACATTGCAGCCCTCCTCTGATCTGGGCTTCTCCATGGAAAATCCATACTTTGAAAGAAGTCTACATGATGACATCATACAAATGCAGCCTCTGATTGGTGCCTAATCAGCAGCTCAGACTTGTTAAATCAAAACAGAAAATGGATCCATATGGAAGAAGGTGGTAAAGGTAAGAAACATGCAGGCTGCTAGTTTTAAAATGTGTCCAATGATTGATAATAAATATTTAAATAAATAAATATTAAATACTGAATACTGTACCCTAATTAAAGTAGCTGTTTAGTAGGATCATGATTTTGCATACCACATAATATATTATATTTTTTTAACAATCAAATGATTAATGACCTGTCATTGAGTCAGTGTTGTTAATGTAAAGTAGAACTTCATTACCAAACACTAAGTAACTAAAAAAGGATGCAATTATGAGTCACTCGCAAACTGTTCAATATTAAACTGTCGGTTACATTAAATATACTTTAGATATTGAATGTAAATATTTGATCTGTTAACTGGTTGCATATGTCAGATTTATTGCATGACTTAGCCAGAAAAAAAGCTGTTGCTATCAAAAATTGTTTACTTTATCAACTAACTTATAAGTCAGAATCTGAAAAACAAACTTGCTTGCAAAATAATCTGTCGAGACTTACAACCCTGTGAGCACTAAACAGAGGCATGAATTTGATTGCCACTCGCTTGTGGGCTTTAGGAAACATCGTTAGGAAATGACCTCGAAAAAACACTTTAGGTGATTTTTAGATTGAATATGTTGTTTACACTAATAATGTGTTGTCTAGTGAGGTGTCTAGCGAGATATTTTGATATACAGCCTCCACTAGTCCCTAAAGAAAACCACAATGGCAGTATCAGAAGTGAGCCTGAGGTACAATAAGAAACATTTAAAAATAGTGATTTTTGTGCATTCCTTGCTATATTCCGTCCTCAAAAGAGTGTTGGTAATCTTAATGACCTAGTCCTCCATTATCCAGATCTACAGTAGTTATTGATAAATACTTTAAAGCAGTTCTTTAGGCCCAGCTAGATAAGGGCATCTGCCAAATGCCATGCATGTAAATGTAGAGTAGAATGATTTATAGTCGTCGTCCACATAGAAATAACGCTCAACAAAGAAAGCCCATACACAGCTACCATAGGGGAGGGGCATGTCCTTCTTTGAACATTGTCTTTATTAATTCCATGTAACGGCACTTCATGTCTATCCGTTATTTTATAGAACAGCGAAGTGATAAGACACGACTGACATCTTGTTCTCTATTATTAAACAAGCGCTCTCTAGGACAGCAAAAGAGGGAGAGGGGCCACCCAACTGTTAGCTTAATTTTTTATTTAATTAACTGTCCATAATATCCAGGAAAGCCTCATCCTCTCCAGTGCAAGCATATTGTCTTTATTATTCGGTTTAAAGATATGATTCCCAAAATCATATGATTGAGTAGATCATAACTTTCACTCATCCTCTCCCTGCTCTAATCACCTACACCTGTTCCCCATTACCTTTCCCCTTTATAAGGTCCCGATTCCACCTCACTTATGGTTGGATCTACTCGTTGCCATGAGAGATCTACCACTAGTATCCCCATACTTCCATGCTCCTGGCTCCGTTTCGGAGGAAGCGCTAAGGGTAGGTTTGCATTTAATGGTTCACATTGGCGATCATCCCTGGACTACCTGCGTTATGGATCATACCCTCGTTAAGGATCCTACCCACATTAAGGATTCTACCCGCTCTCCTGTTTGTACTTCTACTCAAGCCTCTGCCTTGTAGATGTTCAGACTAAATAAAGACAAGATGTTTAATGATACTTCCGTTTCCGACTCTTGGTCTATCCGTGAAAGATTTAAAAAAGAATAGCAACAAAAAAATTAAGATGCAGCTCACTGGTAAGTGACGCTATGGTGAGATATTCTTAGAAAAGGCCACCATGTTGGTGACCCCTGCTCTAAACACTCATTTAAAGATGCTTCAATTACTTCTAGGGAGCTGTTTTTCTAGTCTAGACATTGCCATAACTGCCTGAGGCCTGCTTCAGGATCACATACATGGTTTTCTCTTATTTTTAGAGCATGCCTTTGAGCAAAATCAAGCTCTTTATTGTCTTTAAAATTCAGACCATGGTATGAACACTCTGGCTTGTTGTCAAATACTTTGAAGCTGCTAGAGAGATTATCACGGCATGCAAGAAACACTGCAAGATCAGAAACCTCATTGAATCGAGGTGCTGGCGTATTTGTCGAACAGGGGTTTCTCACATGAGAAGAAAATTGGGTTTGCATCGTTCGATGATACCTCGTTTGGTCATGTCTGCTGGTTGCATTTAGAGCATTAAGAGTTTACTGGCTGATTCCAGGAATTTCTTTTCAACCAATTTCTGCTTAATCCTTATCTTTCTTTACACTCTAATTCTCAGAAAAGTAAGCCACGAAACTACCCCTTTCAGTACAGTCATCCAAACAGATTGTGGAAGATTCCAACACCTTTGCTACTGCTAGAGCTGCTTCAGCTTTACCCTCCTCTTTCAACATTGTGAGGGAAGGTCGAGCAAAACACTTGTTGTTAGGCTTTTTCAAGAACCTTTTATAATTGTTGTTGTTTTTTTTTTCTCTAGAATTTCCACAAAAACACACAATTTACCTTCATTTCAAATTCCCAGGAAAACCATAATGCACAAAAAAAAAGAAGAAAATCTTCAGGAAAAACCCGGGGTCATTTTATGAGGTTAATATTGATGCTTTTGCTAGAGAACATATATGCAGGTGGTGCAACTGTGGCTGCAGTAAAAAGAGACTTGTTGAATTGTATTCATTGGTGTTTTTGCTTTAATAATGCCATTTATTCTCACTGGATGAGATACCAGTCTGTGATGGTTTCTATAGATGTGGCATTGGATGGTATTAAAAGGCTTTGGATGGTATTAAAATGTGGATTGCTTTAGGCTAGACACAAATGAAGTCCAAGTGTGAAATGCACAGCCTTTAACATACACTTTTACAGTGCATAGCTTCTTATACTAATCTTATCTGACTAATGATTATATCTAGCATCTGATCTTTTACAGCAAACTGGCAAGTTTATCAATATAGAAAAAAAATGATTTAGAATCACACTAAAAATACAATGTAATTTGTAATTATGGTCTCATAAAACATGGTTAGCAATACATTTGTGTGTCTGAATATGCATGTCACCTATGCATGCACTGTGTAATATAATGATGTTCACCCCTGGCTCTAATAAAATGTTTCAGTATGCTGGCAGTAAGCAAAGACTCATAAATCGAGGTGTCTTCAAGAACACTGCATAAAAGCATGTTGAGCTACAATTTGCTAAATTGCTAACATTAGATGGCTATAATTAAACACAATTAGCCAGTTGTCTTGGCAAATGTCAGGTTAGACTAACACTGATTCCGCTAGCTAGCATAATAGCCTAGACAGCAATTTCAGGTTATACTCTTTAATATATGCTGTATATGATGCTAGTCATGACCATGACAGTCTCTTTCTTTGATAAAAAACTGCAGCTTTTACATCTCATCATCCGCATGGTAGTTAAGACATCATAGAGCAACATGGAGCATTTATATCCCCGAAGTGGCCCATAGGCTATCCAATGCGAATTTCCATCCCTCGAAATGTCACAGCAGACAGAGTTCTTTAAAAATTGAATAAGCCTATTACCAGTGACATTTCCTAATACGTGTGCAACGCATTTTGAGCAGAGAATGTCCATTTGCACATAGTGACACCGAGTTAGGCTATTGTGTTCACATATCAAATAAATCATGTCTATTATGCCAAGCTGGTGAGTGGAGTGGGAGTCTGAATTCTAAAGGTTATCCAGAATAAAGAGGAATTAATGGTGGCATGTGGGAGGACCTCCCCCCCCTTCACACCCTAACACTTAAAAAGTTTTAGATTTTGTCATTCAAATTTTTTGTTTTTTATTGCTGTTGTGTGCTCCATTTGAAGTCTTATGCAATCGTTATACCGCACAAAATATTGAGCAATCGCATTGACAGATGTGGGTAAGACCCACAAGTTAAATCTCTGACTTTACTTCCCACCTGCTTACATTTACAGTGCACTGATGGTAGTTGGTAGACACTAGAGATATTAAGATTCACTGATTCGCATCGGTGCATCTGCATCAAAATGATAAAAGTGTGCATCGGATAGAAATTGCAATTTGTATCACGAATCATTGATTTTTAACATATTTGCGTCACTAAAAATTATTTTTTTGTATATAATTATTAATAGGTGTGTTATAGTTGTATTATTTAGAATGTGACCAAAAATCTTTGACCGGTATTTTATATATAGATTTGATTTACCTTCACTTAAACTGTTTTTCAAGCGCATTCTGTCACTGCTGCTACATGAAAATTACATATCGAAACACTACAGAGACCGAGGCGTGTCCTGAGAGTCACATACAAATAAAGATTAACATGGCAGAGGTTGTAAATCCTGGTTGTAAAAGGGCCATGTGTTAAAAGTTAGAAGACACTTGGGTAAATTGATGTTGGCTATGCATCGAGATGCAAATCTTATTGGCCTCAGTTATAAAGATGCAAATTCCTAGTACACACTCATAGCCAGAGTGACTTTCAATTATACAATTAAGCAGTTAAGGGTCAAGAGCCTTGATCATGGGCCAAGAAATGACAGTTTGGCCTCATAACCTTCCAATCTGAAATGCAACATTTCACCCACTCAATTCAATTCAATTCATTTTTATTTGTATTGCACTTTTAACAATGAACATTGTCTCAAAGCAGCTTTACACAGATAATGTGGTGATTAAAAGTGAATATGTTCTTTATAAGTGAGTTTGTCCCTGATGACTGTGCCAAGGAAAAACTCCTCGAGACGGCATAAGGAAGAACCTTGAGAGGAACCAGACTCAAGAGGGAACCCATCCTCATCTGGGTTGCACCGAATGTCCATTTATTACAGATATACGATGTTGCGGGGTGCAGTGATGGTGATCAGAAGCGAACTGTAGTCCTGAGTCAATGTAGCAGTCTGTTGACATTAACTACAATCCAATCCATCCTCAAAGCTCCCATTCTTACTCTCTTAGAGAGAGAGAGGAGGGGTGACAGGAAGACTTGCTATGGCAGCATAACTAAAAGGGAGAACCAGAAGGTAACACCGACATGAGTGATCTCTGGCATAAGAGACGACCCACCACACCACCGTCAACAAACCTGTGCTCCAACTCCCCCACTTGCTTTTCATTGTGAACCTCCCAAAGAAGAATATATTGGCCTGCAATAATATCCAGTCATCATGGACACTAATTGTGACAAAGTGCATTGAAAGTTTAGTTCAAAAGAAAATACAGTACTAGAGACCCACCCCTGTTTGATTACCACTAATACCAGTATCAGTGTAGATTTATTTATTGCTAGAGCCTCAAAGCACTTTTGTGCATCGCTCTGGACAAGGGCATCTGCTAAATGCCGCAAATGTAAATGTAATACAGGTCTACAGATGAATTCATTCATTTCACAGAGCCCTCTTAAATTTAGAGTGCAAGGACAGTTATATAAGAGTGCTATTCATTAAATACTCTTTTTGCTATTTGTTGAATAGGCTCATCATTCAATACATTCAATTCACTGAATGAAGACCTTCAGATTAACACCCACTCTATGGATTTGTCTTTTAGGCAGCCAGAATCAGAAATTGCATATTTTGTAGTTTCTTTACTTACACCAGTGAGGATCTCATATTTTCTTCCCAAACAACACCCAACCACTGAGCCTTTTCTTACTAGCAGCATCGCAGTGAAGTTTGGAAACTCAGGACTTCAGCATCAGTGAAGGTTTAGAACTGCTCAAACCAAGGACAAGCCTTCTCATCACTGGAGGACATCCAAGTCATGTCAAGTTTATTTCTATAGAGCTTTTCACTGACATTGTCTCATAGCAGCTTTACAAAAATCAAAAGTCAAGGTGAATGGTGTGCATTTATCTCTGATAAGCAACCATGGCGACTGTGGCAAGGAAAATCTCCTAGATGTTATGAGGAAGAAACCTTGAGAGGAACCAGACTCAAAAGGGGAACCCATCCTCAGTTGGGTGACATCAAGAGTTTGATCATAAATCTTTCAACAATTCAGAACACTGAAGAGTGAGAACTTACATGAGAACTGGAGTGTAAGATTATAGGTAATGATCTTTTTACAGTCTTCTACAGTCATTATGATTACAAACCTAGGAGCTACTGAGCAACTCATAAAATAGCTCAACATTTACATTTTACATTAGCGGCATTTAGCAGACGCCCTTATCCAGAGCGACATACAAAAGTGCTTTGAGTCTCTGGTAATGAATAAATCTACACTGGTACTCCAGATTACAAACTTAATATAAATATAACCCTTGAATTCTACAAACTTGGAAAGTGCTAATTTAAGTGTTTCAGGAAGATGTAGGTCTTCAGTCATCGCTTGAAGATAGTCAGGGACTCTGCTGTACGGACATCTAGGGGAAGTTCATTCCACCACCTCGGTGCCAGAACAGAGAAGAGCTTTGAAGAATACTTACCTCTTCCCCTGAGAGAAGGTGGTACCAGTCGAGCAGTGCTGGAGGATCTCAGACAGCGTGGTGCAGTGCGAGATGTGATGTCACTGAGGTAAGATGGTGCTGGTCCATTTTAGGTTTTTGTAGGCAAGCATCAGTGTTTTGAATCTGCAGGTACTGGAAACCAGTGGGCAGTGGGGTTGTGTGGGAGAACTTGGGCTGATTGAACACAAGTCGTGCAGCTGCGTTTTGGATCATTTGCAGTGGATGAATAGCGTTCAGGGTAAGACCTGCCAGCAGAGAGTTGTAGTAGTCGAGTCTTGAAATCAGAGACTGAACAAGCACCTGGGCAGCCTGTGTGGACAGAAATGGTTGAATCCTTCGGATGTTGTAGAGAAGAAATCTACAAGAAGAGACACATTAGTGACATGTGGGAAGAAGGACAGTTCATTGTCCATGGTTACCCCAAGGTTACGAGCAGTGGCTGAAGGGAGAGCAGAGAGTCATGAAGTGTTAATGCCACAGGTGTTGTTGCAGGTTCGAGGCAGATTCTTCCATCATTTATTCCTCTCTAAATGCTGCTGCTTGCTGTTGCCTAATGCTGAATTGTATATTCAGATATCACCAAGCAGCAGTCAAAACAAAGTTTAAAACAGAGCGCGCGTTTAACCCTGATTGGTGGATTGCAGCATGCTTTTATCAGGTTTTATCCGTTTATAAATAAAAAGGAACTACTGATTTTGCAAAGTGTAGTCAAGTAAAATGTAAGATGTTAGGCTTTGAAATGTAATGAAGTTAAAGTAAATGTCTCCCCAACTGGAAATACTTCAGCAAAATACAGATACCTGAAAAAGCTACTTAAGTATAATAGTGTATTACGTTTACTTCATTACTGTTCACCAATGCTCTCAAAAACCAACACAGGCACTGTGGATGTATCCATAACATGTCATGCTGAATTGAATACTTTGTGCTTTGTATGCTTTCTGGTCCAGAAACAATGATTCTGAAAGTAATACCAAAAAAATCAAGTATTGGATTGAAGCTGAAGGCAATGATTCCTGCTCTGACACAGCAGACAAACCTAATGAGTATGCAAACGAGAATTCATTGGATGTCCTTGCAACAGCTGATGCAAATCTTGATATAAACAGCACGGCAGGTGCAATGCATCTAAATCATCTAGGTTTGTAAAGAACATATACCAAAATTATATAAAATAGTGTGCTGCAAGATTCATAGCAATGAGATTATGGAGCCAGAGCATCAAATGTGGCACTTGAACACTAAACATGTGCACATAAAGGAGAAACCTGTAGATCTCGAAGTCCAAGTTGTATTTTATCCTACTAGCTTGCGAAAGCAGCCACTGACTACAGAATATGCATGAAGATCTGTTGCCATACGCTCAAATAATTAATTATACAGTGGATGATCTCAGAAGGACACTGCTGGGGAAATTAAAACAAGCAGATGTTTTTTCTCTGCAAGAAGATGACTCTACAGATGTTGACAATTTAGCCAATTTGCTCGTTACGTGCCACTGAGGGCATTTCACATGAGGATTCTGTTAACCGCTACTAGTAGCAACTGCAGGTGAACACATATTGCAGTGATTGCATGAATAATGAACATAGAGGAAAAATTCACCTTAAAAAATACAAATTCACTGAAATGTATTTATTTAGTTATTTTTACATTATGTTTATACCATATCAGTTCAAAAAGTTGCATCTCTAATGGTATGGGAGTGCATTAGTGCCTGTGGAATGGGCAGTTTGCACATTTGGAAAGGCTCCATTAATACTGAATGGTATATACAAGCTTTAGAGCATTAAATGCTTTCATCCAGAAAACTTCGTAGTACGACTTCGTAGTAAAAGAGTCCAGGTGCTGAACTGTCCTGTCTGCAGTCTAGACTTTTGACCATTTAAAAACATTTCAACAAGAAACAAAAAATACAACAAAGGTTACCCAGAACTTCTTCAAAAACTACTCCAACTTTTTTGAGATTTCTACTTATTTTTTCCCCTGGTGTGGTATATATTTTTAATCATTGTATGTAAACATGATATTTTATTTATTTATTTAAAATGAAGAATATAATATGGATGTATAAAATGTGCTGATCATTGCATTCTGTTTTATTACAATTTTACAGTGTCCCTACCTTTTTGGAATTGTGTAGAACTTTTTTTTGTGGGGTTGTACATTTCTATTGAATTGACCTAATATTTGCTACTTACACATACATTGATTTGAATAAAATGTATATTTTATTATTATTATTTATTATTATTTATTTATTTATATTTTACAGTTTTAACAGCACACACCAAAAACAGACTCGAAACCCATATATGCTGCTAAGTGCACAAGCTCAAATATATACGTGTGGATTTAATAGCTGTTTTTTTCATACTACAATGACTGACAGGGGAGAAGAAATGAATGTGGTTGCAGATACATTAACAAAGACATTAATAAAACAGACCTTTCATTAAAAAGTGTAAATCCTAAAGAAAGGTCGACCAAATGAGGTCAAAATAGTAAAGCTTTCTCATCAACCATTTATACTTTTGTGTTTTATTTCTGTAGGATTTGAACAAAAACACACAATTCGCCTACATTTCAAATCCAAAGGAAAATCGTAATGCATGGAAAACATGGACAAAGATTCACAAAAATTTTTTTTGGGGTTAATGTTGACGCTTTGGCTAGAGATGACGTATACAGGCAGTGCAGCTGTAGCTGCAGAGAAAGGAGACCTGTTGAATTGTATTCATTGGGTTTCTTGCTTTAGTAACGGTAAGCTGCCATTGCTGGGCCCTTGTGCAAGGCCCTTAACCCCTAATCCCTCCCTAAAATGGAATTCATCTTAATATTCAATCAGTTTCATTGTTTTATTCTCAGTGACCAAATGTTTGAATTTATTGCAAAATGTCAAAACATTGGAAATCCAAGAATCCTAAAGTGGCCTTATCTGATTGGGATATTTACAGGTTTATAATGGTGCAGCATTCTTGAATTTATATCCTGCAAACTACTGTGTGGGCTTCAACATTTGCATGGAATCCTGAATGTCAAGGACTTCTGCGAAATAATGCGCATTCTTAGTGGTTCTGAGAACATGTTCAGCACTTTTTTTTTTTTTTATGAGTATCTTCATGCACTTAAATGACACAAGCAAACATCAATCATCAGCTCCAGAGATATACTCGAGATGTCACAAACCATTTGAACTGAAAATGTCTTGCAGTGATGATTTATACTCATACACACATACGTTTTCATACACTATTGCAATGTAGTTACAAAAAAAAAGTTTTTTTGTATGGTTGTTGAAATTTTGTATAATAATTATATCAGGCTTGGTGGTGGATGAATGTTCATGTTATTTAAAATGTTTCCATAACTCTAGTGGATGCTTGCACTTAAATGCTTTTCTTTTTTTTTTTGCTTAGGGTTGAGACAGTTTATTTTGTCAGGTATTCAGTGAATGATTTGGAGCATTGGTGTTTTGAGAGCTACTGTTGAAGTTTTTGCCATAAAGTTATGAATCTGATGGATTTTGTTCACCAAATAATATAAAAACGGATGCATCAAGCTACAATTACAGTATAGATACATAGAAAGATACTTTATTCATCCCAATAGGAAATGTACAGCTTCCAGCTGTATCGACAAACATAGGCAATAAGGCATGCAATAATACTTCAAAATACAAAAGATTTATAGGTGCGTTCATGAAAGAAAAAAAAAATGTATAAAAAAATAATAATACTGAGTGTTTGTTGAGTCTGTGCAGGTGTCTGTGCAAAGTCCTGTCAACTTAAAGTGTTAATGTGCATAGTATACAGTGTGAAGTGCTGTATGTTTAAAACAATGAGGAAAGTCAACAAGGCAGCAACCCACCCCCCACTCCCCCCTTGAAGGAGTAGAATTAAAGAGCCGCACTGCATGGGAAAGGAACAACTTTCTCAGTATGTCACTGGAGCAAGGCAGTGACAGCAGCCTTTCAGGAGCACTCAGCGCCCGTCTCTATGCCACTGATGTCAGGCTGTCCAGCTCTGAGCCCACAACCGAGCCAGCCTTCCTCACCAAATCATCAAGACATAAGGTGTCCTTCTTCTTGATGCTGCATCCCCAGCAGCATAAAAGAGAACACTTGCCACAACATTCTGATAGAACATCTGCAGCTTTTTGCAGATGTTGAAGAACGCCAGCCTTCTGAGGACGTACAGCCGGCTTTGTCCTTTCCTGCACAAAGGTGTATCAACCTATCAATAATCAGTCAGTTAAGTTTATTAGAATCCTCTCTTCCCTTAACCACATCCATAAACCTACTCCTTGGCCTGGCAGCTTCATCCTCAGAATTCTTTTACTGATATACCCCATGTCCCTTTTCTGCACATAATCAGACCATCCCAATTGCGTTTCTCTCACTATGTCTCCAAAATGTCCCACCTGCACGGTACCTCTAATAAACTTGCTTCTAATCCTGTCCTTCCTCATTACGCCCTCGTCATCTTCAACTCCGCCACCTCCAGCTCGGCTTCCTGTCTTTTTTTAGTCAATGCCACTGTCTCGAAAACGTATAACATAGCAGATCTTACCCTTTCACTCTTTTCACTCCAAATCACTCCTGAAACTCTTCTCCATCCACTTCACTCTGCCTCCACTCTTTTCTTCACTTCTCTAACACACTCTTTATTACTTTGCACAGTTGACCCCAGAAATATTTAATAATTTAAATCACCTTCACTACCTCTTCTCTTTCCTTCACTACCTCTACTCTTTCCTTCACTACCTCTTCTCTTTCCTTCACTACCTCTTCTCTTTCCTTCACTACCTCTACTCTTTCCTTCACTACCTCTTCTCTTTCCTTCACTACCTCTTCTCTTTCCTTCACTACCTCTACTCTTTCCTTCACTACCTCTTCTCTTTGCAAACACATTTCCTATTTCAAATTTACTATTAGAAAGTATCAAGTTTAAATACATATCTATGTTACTCCCTTTTTTAAGCTGAATAACAGACTGTAACAGTGACTTTGTGACACCTACAATAAATGGACAAAAGTATTTGGACGTCTGACTTTTCCAGACTTTTCATGTGTTTTTTTCCCAAACTGTTACGACAAAGTTTCACTTTCACTTGAACTAAAAGATCCAGAACCTGTGAGAGCATGTCCCTGTGCAGAAAGTCAGCTCCATGAAGATATGGTTTAATTTAATTAAATTCAATACATTTTTATTTGCATATCACTTTTAACATATAACACAGATAAAACAGCAATAAGAATGTACCGTATTTTCCGGACTATATGCCACTACTTTTTTTCTCCTCTCTGAACCCCGCAGCTTAAACAATGAAGCAGGTAATTTATGGATTTTTTCTGGTTTTTTTCCAGTTTCACAAACTTCAAGCCAAAAAACTGAGCCCCATAACATTAGACCAGGAGTGTCCAATCCTTTCCACTTAGGGCCGGTGTGGGTGCAGTTTTTCATTTCAACCATGCAAGAGCAACACCAAATTCTACCTGTATAAACATTCACAACAACTATCAGGTGTTCCCTTGATTGGTTAAAATAAAAACCTGCACCCACACCGGCCCTTTGTGGAAAAGATTGGACACCATTGCATTAGACCAATAAAATTGCCGAACGGGTTTAGGTAAACCAATGAAATTCTTTATTTTAAATCAGATGCGCTCCCACTGAACCAGGCCGCACCACATCATAAATATGGATGATGTTCCTCTGACGTTTGGACTGTCTATAGGAAATGCGAGTCATTCATCACGCTGAAAACAACCGGGCATGAAAACACACTTCACCTGTGTTCTGAGCTGCATGGCATCTGGAGAAAAGATTCACCGATGGTGATTTTTAAATGCACGACGATGCTGAAATTATGGTGAAAGAAGGGAGGAAGACAGTGAACAATGACTTGAGTTTATCAAATACTCAAATCAGGAACTTGATGTGGAATGGGATGTTTTAAAATAACCTTTGTCCATCTAATGTAACCAGGTAAAAAGTAAAAAAAGCTGTTATACACTCCATTGTTACACCTTTATTGACATTTCATAGTCATTATCGAAATGTTATTTATGGATGCAGAGGTGTAAATAGTACCTAAAATCATACTCGAGTAAAAGTATTGATACCTCACTGCAAAACCTAGTTGAAATTCCTCAAATCCCATACGACTTGAGTAAAGGTCTTTGAGTATCTGATCTGAAAAGTGCTTGAGTATTTGATTCATATTGAACGTAGGCTCAAAGATGCACTAGTCCTCAACACCAAGACACCTGTTAGTGAAAAGCCAAAAACAGTTAAGTTGTGAGGTTTTAGTTCCTAAAATGTAAATTAATTTGGACACTTAAACACTGCATTCACAACATTAAAATCAACACAACAGCTTCTTCAGCATGTAAGAATAAAACAAAGCTCAAACTAATAGCACAAAAAGATAAAGTAGTAAAGCAATCGTTCAAAAAGGGATCTTCAATAAATGAATAAAATGACAGTATCATGCCCTAAGGTAGAAGAACCATTAGTATTCACTGGACAAAAAATTATTTTAGATAAAGTCTCCTTCTTCTTTCGGGTGCTCCCATTAGGGGTCGCCACAGTGGATCATCCGTCTCCATACTACTCTGTTCTCTAAATCTGCCTCTTTCAAACCAACTACCTGCATGTCTTCCCTCACCACATCTATAAACTTCCTCCTTGGTCTTCCTCTTTTTTTCCTTCCTGGCGGCTCCATCCTCAGCATTCTCCTACCGATATACCCCATGTTCCTCCTCTGCACATGTCCAAACCATCTCAATCTCGCCTTCCTCATCTTGTCTCCAAATCGTCCTACATGCGCTGTCCCTCTACTAAACGTGTTTTTAATCCTGTCCATCGTCGTCACTCTCAATGAAAACCTCAACATCTTTAGCTCTGCTACCTCCAGCTCCACCTCCTGTCTTTTATTTAATGACACTGTCGCTTAACCATAAAACATCTCAGGTCTCACCACAGTCTTATAAACTTTCCCTTTCACTCGTGCAGATATTTGTTTTTGAGCGTTTTTGGACTGAAAATAAGACAACAGTGCTAAAAAGGCAGCAGATGTGGGTAGGGGAGTGTTGAGCATAATGACACCTTCAATAGAGGAGCAAAATGTAATTGGTAAGAATCAGTGTCAATTAAAATGTAGGTAAAATATAAGTAAAAAGTACATAGATTAAATCATAAATGTAGTTCAGTAGAGAGTACAAGTTGTTTATACCTTTTGATACTAGAAAGTAGACAAAAAACAATTACTTAAGTACAGTAATGAAGTACATTTACTTAAATTGTGTTACTTTACAAGTGTGCAAAAGCATACAAAGGAGAAAGCACAAGCAGGAGGGAAGGCAATATTTGTTTGAATAACAGTGTTAACAAGCATTCTGTCAAATCTTTCAGCATCTTTCACTGCTTCTGATGTGCCAGTGCCTCATAGACCTTCATTTTTTTATATTTTAACTCCTTTCCATAATGGTTTTCTCAGACACAGACACGATTTTTTTTACATCTGGAGGATGGAATACATGGAGCATATATTCTTTATTCCATTCTATTTTCCTTTAGTAGAATCTACAAAACTAAGAGTTAATGAATAAAGAGTGAAAAGCTTCAGAAGCTCTATTCCCTGTAGTCCCGTTGTGTGCACATGCCATTTTAATGGGCTCTGGTTGCCTTAGCAACAGGACTGACCTGGTGTTGGTAGAAATAGTGGTGCTCCAGTGCTTGGACTACAAGCCAGCTACAGGTCAGTGATGGAACATGACGTGTCAGATAAAATGTGTACGAATGTGGGTTTTTTTTTTTACGTTTTAGTATTATTATTACTGTGTTCCCAATGGCAGGCTTCATTTATTCAACATGCAGCTTATATGAGCTCAGTGAAAAATCTGAGCATACCATTTAAGGCAAACATTTTTTTTAAGCTTTTCAACATATGTCTCTTTGTATTTGTATCTGTCTTAAAAAATTCATGTAGCAATAATTCCACTTAATAATCCTAATTTCCCTCTTCTTGTTGCCTCTCTGCTCTCCTTCTCTCTCTCTCTCTCTCTCTCTCTCTCGCTCTCTCTCCAGGGTACCAGAGCTCCTGTCACTTTCTATACTTCACTTTTGCCTGATTCATCTCGACACCCTACCTCTGGATGGCGTTCTCTCAATTGGAGATCGTTCTATGCAGGTTCCATGAAGTTAGTGAGCAACTCAAGAACTTTGATGGATTTGGACTATAATTAACATCAGAAGTCTGCTACGATGGCTTATAACTGCAGTCTGCATTTAACTGCCTATCACTGAACAACTGTACAACTCAACATTGATGTAACTGATGAAAAATGATGGAAAAGCAAGATTATTTGATGCCATTGTTTGCAGATAAAAACATTAGAGATTATAGATGTCTCTGGTAAGTGCATCGTCAATATTACGCATAATAAACTAACCAATAATTAAACAAATTATATATATAGATATACTTATAATAATATACAGTTGTATGAAAAAACGTCATTAAGTAAAAGCCAGATACAGTATATTCAGATGGAACAGTGCTTCACCCAACATCCCGGTTAAAAACTCAGTTAAAACTCCATCTGACCAAAATAAAGAACGGGTGGCAGAATACACACTTCTTGATGATGACTACTTGTGAGTTTTCAGGGTGCCATGTTTTTATTCAACTCTACTCTACCTAATTCTGCCTGTAAATCCCATAGACTTCAATCACAGGTTGAAAGTAGAAAGTGCAGTTTATATATAATACATATTATTGACTATTGGACCAGTGACAAGGCAGAGAACGGGAGTAAGGAGACTAATATGTGTAACTGCATCTGTAAAAATTCCAAACATTGTGTATTAATGTACATTCTAAATGTTCTAGCTATAAAGCAGTCAGAATGAGAATGGAAAATGTGAAAGAGATGGAGGAATGGTGCCAGGAAGTTTAACAGGTGTAAGTAGCTCATCCCGCTCATGATTCTCCTCGAGTATAAAATGCCTTGCAATGCTTTTCTCCATTGTTATGATTTATGGTTTGATCATAGCAAATCTTCCTGAGTAAGAATCAGGATTAGCTGATCTCTGAGATCAGCGTAAAGTCATCAAGTCAATTTGAGACTGATGTTATTACAGTCAGCTACATTGACAATGCTTAGCCACCATTTTCTCCATTTTCCACCTTCGCTCAAAGTTGGTTGTTTTAACAGCCCTGTTGAAAACAGTGCCTCTGGGTTTGACAGAATGGCTTAATAATGGAACAGAATATACCTTGGTGGCTAGCGTTAGACTTTGACAGACCATCCGAGTGGAAGTTTGTGTGGGAAACATTGCATTTTATTTTTTACTAACAGTGCCTGTCAAAAATGTGGAAACACCTAGTCTTTTATGTTTTTTGAGCGACACGTGCATGGATCTTTCATTTTTATGCAACAAACTCAGCCATTTCATGGTAGCATGCTTTATTTTAACCAAACAAATCTTTAATTGTACACGTGATTTTCATTAAAAAATCTCCTATTGACGATTGATGAATAGTAGCTTTACACACTATTGGTATCTGGACAGTAAGTTTTTCCAAACTTTCAGCTGAAATACTTTGCTATGCCTTCAAAACTTGTCAAAGTTGTTCTTCACTAGTTGGAGATTTCTTTCCGATCCAGTTTACCCCAGAGCAGTTCAGTAAGATTTAGATGACTGGGCAAAATATTCCATGATAGATAACAATCCAAATAACTGTCAGTTTTCTAAATAATAATTCAAAGCTTAGATGTACTTTGGCTTATTGTCTTGTGGCATATTGAAGTCGGTTCCAATTAGCCCCAGTCCAGACGGAATTTCATGGTGTTCAAATATTGAATGGTAGCCATGTTGGTTTAGTATTCCTTTCACTCAGAATAAGTCTCCAACCTTCCCTGCTCCAAAACAACCCCAAACTATTAATCTTTCACCTGAATCTTTGACTGTGGGTGTGAGGCAGTCTGCTCACATCATCTCTCCTGTTCTCTGTCTTACATAAGTTCTTTCAGAGACTAAAATCTCAAGACTCATCTGTTCACAGAACTTTTTAACTATGCTTTGAATTTGTTGAACTTTGTTTTAACTTTTTAACTAAACAGAACCAGTAAATATGTTAATGCTAAAGCAGTACACCAGTAACAGTAACCTACTAAATATTGCCATCAAAATGAATGAAAAGACATAAAACACCATCCTTATTCACAGAAAGCTTTATTTACTTCTATGTAACAAATAACGTGTTTTGTTAAGGCTTTCATTCACGTCTGTGCGTGTTTTATTTTACGATTCATTTCATGGAATCTATTTCATTTAGAGATTTTTTTTTTCAGCCAGCAGTAGTAAGAAGGAGACCTTGAACGGCGAAGATAGGATTTGAACAGGTTATGAAAAAAGGCTTAACTTAGAAAAACACACACACAAAAAATAAGTAATATATATATATAATGTATGTTTTTTATTTATTTATGTATTTATTTTTTGGCACATATTTATTTTGTGGCATATATGTACTAGTATTTGACATATATTTATATCTGAAATCCAAACATTAATATGTGTGCATATATTTGCTTGATATTGGATTTCTGTATTGGGTGTAAACTAATTTTTTTTTATTTTTTATTTTTTTATTTCTATCATGGAAAATCCACATTACTGTCCCTTTTAATTCAATACAAAAATGTCAGTGCACCATTATAACTACAGGGGCTAAAGAAAAAAAATTATACATTAAAATTATTTGCATTGACCTATATTTTAGATCAGAATTTCAGATGGCATTTAAAGATATTTACATATAGGTGAGATTAACAACTAGAACATTATGATTTTAGTGGTAGATCACCCAAAAATAGTGAAATAAAAATATTTATATTCAAATAAATAATACTGAAAATTTGGTTGTATATTTGTTGCATATAATTACTGATTCAAGCTTTTGACCCACAGACATCTCTAAGCTATTGCATCCCTCTAATTTAATGCTTTTTTTTAGGGTTGTATCATAGCTTTTTCCAATTGTTGTTTCTCAATTGTTTCTCCTTTCACTCTCCTCTACATGAGGTGATTGATTTTGATCTTCCAATTTTCATTAAAAAAAATTTTAAGTGTTTTATTATCTTGCTATTGAGTCTTGGGTCATTGTCTTGTTGCATGATGATGGAATAATAAAAATCAGTGAGTCTGTTCCAGAAGTAGACAAGTGAGCCTAGCCATAACAGTACCTCAACTGGATTTAACTGATGTAGGTATTGAATCATGAGCAGGTATTTTCTTTTTGCACACTTTGGCTTTTCTATAATTTTTTAAAACTTTTTCTTCTTTCAGGCTCCCATTAGGGGCCGCCACAGCGGATCATCCGTCTCCATACCCCCCTGTCTTCTACATCTGCCTTTTTGTCTTCCCTCATCACATCCATAAACCTCACATCCATAAACCTGCATCTTTTCCTCCTCCCTGGCGGCTCCGTCCTTAGCATTCCTTTACCGATATACCCCATGTCCCTCCTCTGCACATTCCCAAACCATCTCAATCAGGCCTCGCAACTGTGTTCTCAAAATGTCCTACATGCACGGCCCCTCCAATAAACTAATTTTTAATCCTGTTCATCCTTGTCACCTATAAACTTTCCCTTTCACTTTGGAAATTACCTTTCTATTACAAATCACTCCTGCCACTCTTCTCCACCCACTCCATCCTGCCTGCACTCTTTTTTTTTACTTCTCTAACAAACTCTCTAACAAACTCTTTGCACTGTTGACCCTAGGTACCTAAACTCCTCGACCTTCACCACCTCTTCTCCCTGCAACTGCACCACTCCACTGCCCCCCCTCTCATTCACACACATGTCTCTCCAGCACATACCTCCAACTCTCCAGGTTCTTAAACTGCAATCTAATCTCACCACAAACAATGATATCATCCACAAACATCATAGTTCACGGTGACTCCTGTCTGACCTCGTCCATCAACCTGTCCATCACCACTGCAAACAGGAAAGGGCTCAAAGCCTATCCTTAATGCAGTCCAACCTCCAACCTGCTGTGACACTGTCCTCATACATGTCCTTTAATTATGGCAGCAGTGGTGTAAAGTATTTGAGTAGATGTACTTCATTCTGATACTTAAGTAAAAGATAAAAGCTATTTTTACTCTCCACTTACCTACATTTATGATTTAATATCGTACTTTTTACTACAGTATATTTTATTCGACAATCACTGTTACCAACTTTGCACCTCTTGAAGATACCATTAAGGCTCAACACTCTCGTATCCAGTGTTGGGCAGTAACGTGTTACTGTAACGCAGTTACTTTTGAAAGTAACTAATACTGTAACGCATTACTTTTTAAATAAAGAAACTCTGTTCTTCTTCTTCTTCTTTCGGCTGCTCCCATTAGGGGTCGCCACAGCGGATCATCCGTCTCCATACCACCCTGTCCTCTACATCTGCCTCTTTTACACCAACTACCTGCATGTCTTCCCTCACCACATCCATTAACCTCCTTCTTGGCCTTCCTCTTTTCCTCCTACCTGGTGGCTCCATCCTCAGCATTCTTCTACCAATATAATTCATGTCCCTCCTCTGAACATGTCCAAACCATCTCAATCTCGCCTCCCTCACCTTGTCACCAAAACATCCTACATGCGCTGTCCCTCTAATAAACTCATTTCTAATCTTATCCATCCTCGTCACTCCCAACAAAAACCTCAACATCTTCAGCTCTGCTACCTCCAGCTCCACCTCCTGTCTTTTACTCAATGCCACTGTCTCTAAACCATACAACATCGCAGGTCTCACCACAGTCCTATAAACTTTCCCTTTCAATTTTGCAGATACCCTACTATCACAAATCACTCCTGTCACTCTTCTCCACCCACTCCACCCTGCCTGCACTCTTTTCTTCACTTCTCTAACACACTCTCCATTACTTTGCACTGTTGACCCCAGGTACCTGAATTCCTCCACCTTCTGAAGCTCTTCTCCCTGCAACCGCACCACTCCACTGCCCTCCCTCTCATTCACACACATGTATTCTGTCTTACTCCTACTGAGTTTCATTCCCCTTCTCTCCAGCGCATATCTCCACCTCTCCAGACTCTCCTCAACCTGCTCCCTACTCTCACAACAAATCACAATATCATCCGCAAACATCATAGTCCAGGGAGACTCCTGTCTGACCTCGTCCGTCAACCTGTCCATCACCACTGCAAACAGGAAAGGGCTCAGGGCCGATCCTTGATGCAGTCCAACCTTCACTCTAAACCAGTCTGTCGTACCTACTGCACACTTCACTGCCGTCACACTGCCCTCATACATGTCCTGCACCACCCTCACATACTTCTCTGACACACCTGACTTCCTCATACAATACCACAACTCCTCTCTTGGCACCCTGTCGTACGCCTTCTCTAAATCCACAAATACACAATGCAATTCCTTCTGTCCTTCTCTATACTTCTCCATCAACATTCTCAAAGCAAATAAGGCATCTGTGGTGCTCTTCCTCGGCATGAAACCATACTGTTGCTCACAGATGGTCACCTCTTCTCTCAGCCTGGCTTCCACTACTCTTTCCCATAACTTCATGGTGTGACTGATCAACTTAATACCCCTGTAGTTACTGCAGGTCTGCACATCTCCTTTATGCTTAAAGATCGGTACCAGCACACTTCTTCTCCATTCCTCAGGCATCTTCTCACCTTCCAAAATCCTGTTAAACAATCTGGTTAAAAACTCCACTGCCATCTCTCCTAAACATCTCCACGCTTCTACCGGTATGTCATCTGGTCCAACCGACTTTCCACTCTTCATCCTCTTAATCGCTGCTCTCACTTCCTCCTTACTAATCCTATCTACATCCTGCTTCACCAACTCCACATCATCCAACCTTCTCTCTCTCTGATTTTCCTCATTCATCAGCTGCTCAAAATACTCCCTCCACCTTCTCAACACACTCTCCTCACTAGTCAACACATTTCCCTCTCCATCCTTTACTGCTCTAACTTGCAGTACATCCTTTCCAGCTCGGTCCCTCTGCCTGGCCAATCGGTACAAATCCTTTTCTCCTTCCTTAGTGTCCAACCTCTCATACAGCTCCTCATATGCCTTTTCCTTGGCTTTCGCCACATCCCTCTTAACCTGCTGCCGCATCTCCTTGTACTCCTGCCTACTTTTCTCATCACTCTGTCTATCCCACTTCTGTTTTGCCAACCTCTTTCTCCTTATGCTCTCCTGCACTTCCTCATTCCACCACCACGTCTCCTTGTCTTCCTTTCTATTACCAGATGTCACACCAAGTACTTTTCTAGCTGCCTCCCTCATCACTCCTGCAGTAGTTGCCCAATCATCCAACACCTCCTTAACACCACTGAGCCTCTCTCTGACCTCTTCCCTGAACCTCACACTGCACTCTTCCTCCTTCAGTTTCCACCATCTTATTCTTCTTTCAGTCCTCACTCTCCTCCTCTTCTTCTTCACCTCCAAAACCATCCTACAGACCACCATCCTATGCTGTCTAGCTACACTGTCCCCTGCCAACACCTTACAGTCACCAATCTCCTTCAGGTTGCATCTCCTGCATAGCACATAGTCCACCTGTGTGCACCTTCCTCCACTCTTATACGTCACCCTATGATCCTCCTTCTTCTTAAAATAAGTGTTCACCACTGCCATTTCCATCCTTTTAGCAAAATCTACCACCATCTGCCCTTCCACATTCCTCTCCTTAAAACCATACCTACCCATCACCTCCTCGTCACCTCTGTTCCCTTCACCTACATGCCCATTAAAGTCCTCCCCAATCACTAACCTTTCTTTCCTAGGTACACCATCCACCACTTCATCTAATTCACTCCAGAATCTCTCCTTCTCCTCCATCTCACAGCCAACTTGTGGAGCATAGGCACTGATGACATTTATCATCATCCCTTCAACTTCCACCTTCACGATCATCATCCTATCAGAAACTCTCTTCACCTCCACTACACTCTTACTGTACTCTTCCTTCAGAATCACCCCTACACCATTTCTCTTTCCATCCACACCATGATAAAACAGTTTAAACCCACCTCCAATGTTCCTGGCCTTACTCCCTTTCCACTTGGTCTCCTGAACACACAACATATCTACCTTTCTCCTCTCCATCATATCAGCTACCTCCCTCCCTTTACCCGTCATAGTACCCACATTTAAAGTACCAACCCTAATCTCCACTCTCCTACACTGCTCCTTTCCCTGCAGTCTCTGTAGACGTCTTCCTCCTCTCCTTCTCCTTCTTCGGCCAACAGTAGCCCAATTTCCACCGGTACCCTGTCGGCTAACGATACCTGTGGCGGTCGTTGTTAACCCGGGCCTCGACCGATCCGGTATGAAAGTCTCATTTGTGATCCGCATATTTGATTTGGCACATGTTTTACGCTGGATGCCCTTCCTAACGCAACCCTCCCCATTTACCCGGGCTTGGGACCGGCACTAAGAATGCACTGGCTTGTGCCTCCCTAATGGCTGGGTTAAATAAAGAAACTCTGTTACTGTTACCATATGGTGCGGTGTCCGTTACTTTTTTAAATGAATGAATTTCGGCTGAAGTGTAGCCTACAGTCTAACCTGTTTACAGCAGCAACGCATTGTAGGATTGGTGGATTAACCACTGTAAACACGAAGAAGAAGCACTGTGGGTGTGTTTCCGTTTATTCAGGTCTGTGCGGCAGTAATGGCGGGTTGAGGCGAGAGCAAGACGAGTTTCTCAAAGTAGAAATATGCTAATTATTTCACCTTAGTTGAGCATAAAGACAAAACGTTTTTTAGTCAAATGTAAGCTGCATCTTTCTGGTTTGAAGCTCGTATCTACTGCAATAAACAGCAACTTCAATCTGTCAAAGCTCCTACAGAAACCCCATGCTTTGACAAAGCTAGAAGCTAACCTGTTAGTTTTCATACTTAAGCTGTGAAAGGAACATTTTTAAGGGCTCAACATAACAGCTTTTATGATGCAGAAGCCACTTTAGTTTTTGATTCTGAATATATTATTCAGCTTGTTTTGTTATTTTTTTTTTTTTAGAAATCCTTGTGATATGTTCAGTTTGTGCAGGTCTGACTTTAATAAAATAGTGTTTGAAAATTAGTTTTTGTTTAAGTCAGTTTTATGTTTGTATGGACCATAACGCATAAAAGGGCATTAATGGGAACGTTAAAGAACATTCTTCAAAAAAGTAACTAAAAAGTTACTTTAACAGTAACGCTTTACTTTTTGGTGTAAGTAATCAACAAAGTAATTGAGTTACATTTTGAATGAAGTAACTAGTAACTGTAACTAGTTACTATTTCTTAGTAACTAGCACAACACTGCTCGTATCAGCCTCTACTGCCTGTAATCAATATTTTAATATCAACAATTTGGGAACACCTGTGCGTGATCACGTTCCGAACCATGTGTGTAATCTGTCCAATGGACATTACCAGTGAGGTGTAGGATTTGACCACAATGCAGGCAAATTATTTGTTTCCTGCTTGGAACGAGTCGATCCTCACAGCCAGTCACTCACTTTGTAGCAGTTTTAAAGACTGCTGCATCCAACCTGATATGCTTGGCCTTCTGCACATGAAACCCTTGCAGTGGTGGCTCAGTATTGGAGGGTTTTCCTGGGGGGAAAGGTCATGCACTGGCCTTAGACTAGTGGAAGACACCTGGGTTCCTGTCACAGGGCTTCATGTTGCAAGCTCCTTTTTGTCAAGTAACATTAATAATGCCTCCCTCACAGGTCCCATCTCTTGTGGCACATCAACTGCTTGGAGATGCTGGCCATCCGTGTTCTCTTACATCAACCATAAGGGGAACTGTGTTCTTGCCTCCTTTACAAGCTGGCACAACAGATCCTCCTGTGGGCCCAAGGGAAGCCACTCTCACTAAAGGAGTATACATGCCAGGGTGCCTAAACCATGGAGCAGACCCCCTTTCAAGGCATGGGCAGAGGCCCAGGAAATGGAGGCTCCATCCAGAAGTGGTGGAGCAAATATTGAGAAAAATGGACCTGTCGGTGTCTCGAGATACCTCGCACTGTCCCCTATGGTTTTGCCTTACTTACCCAGCTCCGCTCGGACTGGATGCCATGGTGTTGAGGACATTCTGGGAGTTCTGGAGAGATGGAGAGGGTTTGCCTGGACGGAGTCTGTCTTCTTCTGCTAGCCCCTTGGTGGACCGGCCAGCTATGGTTTGTGGACCCTTCTCAAACACCCTTGCTAGTGCCACCCCTGGCCCCTCAGTCCTTTGACCTATCTGTGCCCATCCACACTAGGCAGGGATTTGTCAGTCTGGTGGTGTTGTACTCTCATTTCCAAAGTGTTGTTGATGCAGTTTGAGTTTCTGAAGGGGAATGTCTGCAGGTTACATATGTAACCCTGGTTACCTAAGAGAAGGAGATGCTGCATCTCGTTGCCACACTGTCTGCATCCCTGCAAGCACTTTCTTCCTGTTTCGAAGCTAGCACGGCCTCCACCACATGTGCTTTTGTATCTTCCTGGTTGCTAAGACACCCCGCAGGTGATGTCACATGCTTCCATTAGACAGATTATAGAGGCTTTCCCAAAATGTTGTTGATGCAGTTTCTCGTTCCATTGGGGAACATAAGTAACCATCTACATTGTGACATGACATACAATGACATGATCTACTTTTGACTGTAATTTTATTTGGCAATCAATGATACATATTTAAAAGATTACTTTTGACCGACTATTTTGATATTTTTTTCATTCTGGATTTAAAGAAGCTGCTGTTTATTGTTTTCACTTGTAATGGAGTACGTTTTGCAGTAAGGTATCAAAACTTTTACTCAAGTAGAATTTTCAGGTACCTCTTTTGGCAGTTTGAATAATTTTTTAATAATAATTAATTGCTAATTGCACTTTTTAAGCCTTAATCCCATGCACTTCCTGATGTTACAAAGAAGTCAAGGTATGAGAGCATCTATCAAACATTCAATGGGTTCTCTGTCTTGAAACGTAGACAGGCAGACCTTTTGCTTTGAAATCTGGCAACACAATCAGCACTGGGATGCACTTCAACTAAATAGTTACATTTCTTAATTACAATCTGTTTAACACAGACTTGCAAATTGTTGTTTCTCTGTTATTAGTACGAGACAGATTCTTATTTTGCTACCAGAACCCTTTGGTTATAATTACTTAGGTCAAGGTTATAGCAATTTGCACAGGACTAATGGACAATAAAGCAATCAGCACCTTCTGACAAATTGTAATGAGCAAAATTATATAAACAAGTCTTGCGTGACCAATTATTACTGTAATAATAAGACTGCTAAAAGAACTATGTGGTATTGTTTGAAATTCTTTGGGGGTACTGGGGGTAGCTGAAGCGCTAGGGACAGGCTAATAGATCAAAATTAAACATTTATACAATTTTATCAATTTACAATCTAGTAATGGTGCAACCTACTGTCTAAAGTATTTATTCTGTATCTTGAAAACCTCATTCAATTATACAAGATGGGAGAGATGTGGCTGAAATCTTACTTTCCCTTGAACTGCCCCTTCCTCAACATTGTTTTCATTGCCTGTTTAAAACTGCCAAAGCCAGTAGCAAAGGAAAATGTTAAAATGTACATAGTTCACAACTCAATTTGCTCATGACTTGAACATGATACTTTGCCACACACATATGCTTGGGGTATTTTTTACATAGTTCAATGATTTTTCTGAAAGTGCCTATGAACAACTACAAAATGTATCCCTTTCATAAGCACTTTTATGTCTCTATATAGCCTGTTGCTCAAGGCTTTAACCATATGATACATCGTATGGTCAGCCAAGTATAGTAAGTAAAGTATATTTAAGATATTTAATCTAGCTGTAACAAGAAATCTAAATTATAGATCTTCATCCGAGGCGATAATGCTGGAGGTCTGCTATTTAATATTGAATCACAAATGATTTTTTGTTCAAAATAATAAACATATGTATAATAAAAGTTCTAATATTTAATCTAATTTTATCTAATATTTAAATATATATAATTATTATATGAAAGTTCTAATAAACTTAAAGCTGATGTTCATGTAAATAATAGTCCAAGTATTAAAATAAAAGACAACTGTAAACAACTTAATAAATTGCGATATCAATTGCACAAATATGTTTGTTATGATGCATGAATCTTTGAAAGTTTTAAAAATATACAGACAATGATCTAACAGCAACAGGTCTAATTGTCCTAGCATACTATATCTATCATAAAATGATTTCTGTTAATACCAGTGGCTATATTGACACATTTTGTTTTAGGGGTCCCTCTCCCAAGTCTCTATCGCCTTAGGGGTACTTGACCTGAAAAACTTTGACTTAGGCCATAAAAATTTTTTGATTTTATTTAGCTCTACATGCATGTGAGTCATTTATTCAAAAGCATTTTAAAAACACAGAAACATCTAGATATGCACCTGGATGGTCTATCCAAATCAATCATTGGAACATCTACTGTTTACATTTACATTTTTGGCATTTGACAGATGCCCTTTTCCAGACTGAATTACATTTATCTCATTCATACAACTGAGTAGCTATAAGGCCCAGTACCGTACGTACCATATCCACTAAGCTACCACTGTTTGTGCTACCCCCTTCCTGACCCTACTGTACTTCTCACTTGATTCAGAGGAGCCCTCAATAAACATTACTCAAAAGGCTTTCTACAGGAATTTGATGACTCCCCGCTGTTACCTGTCAGGAATCCACCTGCCACGCCCCCCTTCGGCGGCTGTCATGCCTCCGCTTTCTCTGAAGCTCCCGGCTTCAATTGTACACACCTGGGACTCATCTACTACCCATCCCCGGCTCCTTTATAATCCCCCCTCCTATACTTACTCACTGTCCGTTATTGTTTGTTTGTATATGTTGGTTGCTATGCGTATTTCTATATGTTCCCTACCATTCCGGACTCCACACATTCTTTACGGCCACGCTTTCTTCCAAAGTGCACCCCGGACTATGTGGACCTCGCTCCAGGGCGTACAACGGATATCTCTATCCATCCCTCTGGGTTTCTTTGGACTGCCATGTGTGTGTTTTTGTGTTAGACTCTGGATTCATTGAACATACAGTGATTTCTACTCCGGCTTTTGTCTCCGTTCATCGCTGCATGACATTACCACTTTAAGACTTAGCTTGTCCTAGAGTCACTGCTATAGCTGTGTTTTGCAGCATTTATGACAAAGGAGACGGGTATGATGAAAAGGTGGGGCAGTCTGATAATTCAGTCACAAAATTCTATCTAAAAAAAAATCCAATGTGGCTGCTTGATTTAATTCTAGCCAAATAGGAGGCACACTTGATAGTTGATTATCTTACTACATTTAAACATACTGAAGTTCTGAGTATTAAGGCATTTGTAAGGTGCAAGACAGATAGCAAAGACTGTAATGTGTAAAAGTGCAACAGAGTCAGGTTTAAAGAATTTGTACATGTAACGTTTTTTAAATAGGTGTTTGCATTTATGTAGAATTCTGCAATGAGTATAAAGTGTCTTATGTGCAATGAAGAGGTGTGGGATAAGCTGTAGATTTCTTAGAGTTCAGTAGTAGGTGGAAGAGGGGGGAGATAATGGACAGAGTTTAGCATTCTGACAGCCTAATGGATAAAGCTGTTTGAAAGTCTTGTGGAATAAGCCTGGAGGCTCCCCCTAAAGGCACAAGGCTGAAGTGGAGGATTGATGAATGTAAGCTATCAGCGGCTATGCTGATGGCTCTGCTAGTGTGGAAGATGTCCATAAAGTAGGGCAGAGAGACACCGATGATCATGCTGGCTGCATTTACTATGCGTTGAAGAGTCTCTCAATGGCCCCCCGGTAAAAGGAGCACACGAGCAGAGGTGGGACTTATGCTTTCCTCAGGTGGTAGGGGAAGTAGAGGCGTGACTGAGCTTTTCCTAGCTAGTGATGTGGTGTGTGTCATCCAGGTGAGGTCCTCAGAGATATGCGCTCCCAGGAACTTGGTGCTGCTCACCCTCTCCATTGATGGTTATTGGGGGTGCTGTGAAGGTCATCTTCTGAAGTTGATGACAATTTCTTTGGTCTTCCCCATGTTGAGGAAAAGATTGTTATGATTATATCACTGGACCAGTCAAACTTGACAATGTGGTTGAAGCTGTAACTGGGTACGCAATCATGGGTCAACAGGGTGAAGAGCAGTGGGCTTGAGCACACACTTTGCTGTGCCACTGTGCTCAGCTGATGGTCTCTCTATAAAAAGTCCAGCACACAGTTATAGAAAGGGGAGTTGAGTCCCAGGTGTCTCAGTAGGAGTCATTGGAGTCCAGATTTGTAAGGGCTGGATGCAGAACGGCTAAGATGGCATCCTCCGTAGAGCTGTTAGGTCTATATGCAAACTGGAATGGGTCTTGTCGGGGGAGAAAGAATACATTTTATGTGCTTCATGACCAGTCGCTTTAGGCACTTCATAATGATGGTTTGTATTGTGGTGACCTTGAAAATCTTTGGAATGACAGTTTGAACCAAAAGTAGTCAGGTAGCCCCCCTTATATATTTATTTTGTATTACTTTTCTGCAAACTCACAGCAGGGCAGTTACATCATTGTCCAAAGTGTCACTGGGTATAGCAAGTGGATCTAAAGGTTATAGCTGGGTAATCACAAGTGGATCCAAAACAGAATTGCTGTTCCTTCCAGGTGATTCATCTCTAGGTCAGGATCTTATGATACCTTTACACAACTCTCTGATTTTTCCTTCAGCCACTGCTCACACCTTTGGGGTAACCATGGACAATCAATTGTCTTTTTTCTCACATGTTGCTAATGTGACATGCTCATGTTGGTTTCTTTACAACACCAGAACGATTTGACCATTTTTATCCACACAGGCTGCTCATGTGCTTATTCAGTCTCTTGTCATTTCGAGACTGGACTGCTGCAACTCTCTGCTGGCAGGTTTACCTCTGAACGCAATTCATCTTCTGCAAATGATCCAAAGTGCAGTTGCACGACTTATGTAACTGCAGTCATGCATCAGATTCAAAACACTGATGCTTGTCTACAAAGCTAAAAAAAAGCCAGCAGCCTCTTACCTCAAAGCTTTTATGACTATCTATCTATACAGTTATATCTATCTATACGGTGTCTGTGTGTCTCAGTGCTCGTCTTAAAGGTATTGCACTTCCATTTTCTCTCACAGAACAAGATGAAATAACAATCCCCCCATTTTAGTTTAGAGGGGCAGAAAGAAAGTCATAGTGCCCAAATGAAACCCACCAACAGCATAATCTATGCAGTGAGCTTTTGTTTCAGCAATGTTCCCCCTCAGCCTTTCACATTGAAATGATATTAAAGCAGAAGGCAGCAAAGAGTTGGTGCATGTGTCTCTGTGTTCTGCCTTTCAATACTACAAAATAGCCAAAAGGCTATACAACGCAAGATAAATGTGATCAGATTCCACCCATGGTTGACTGTATGACATGCTGTCTTTTCTATATGATGCTGTCTGGATTGTTATTGCAGTATGTTGATGTCCTGCGTCACCAACAGAAGAATCATCTTCATGAAAACATATTCTGCCTTTGGCTCAGGGCATAAAGATGTTGATGTATGAGCCCCCTGTCTTGGGAACCTCACTCAAGAGTGTGAGAGGAGAGGGGTGAAAAGCTTATTTCTCTTTGGGGCTGATGGATGGCAGGGCCAGAGGCAGTCGAGGGGAGGACTGAAGTTATGAGGAGAGGAACAAACACAAATAGAAAAATGATGGAAGGAGAAGAAATGTTTGAAGAGTTAATGTTCTCGTCTGTCTGTGTTTGGCCAAGCTACTTCATTCACACTTGTGCAACTAATAGCTATTTGTGAAATGCAATAGTACAGTCACAACTATGCTGTTTATAAAATCTACATTGCAACCCATTAAGAAAAGGAAACTACACTAAAGCTACTTTGTCCCTCAAAAAAAGAAAGACTTAACAAATTTAAAATTATTAATTTGGTTAACCAATTAAAGAAATCAACCAAATAAAATAAATATATACATTTTATGATTTAGTTCTCAATGCCTTATCAGTGGCAATAGTGTTTGAATTGGTAATGAGAGATGCCTCATGTGATAAACGTATTTATTAAGGACCTTCTGTTTTAACTCATGCAGACTAGACATTGCAAATGCTTTGTAAATTCTGCAAGCATATGCATGTGATTTTATCTTCTTATAGAGTCTAAATCAACCATGTGAAAGCATGTGACATGTCTCTAGTGACACAATAATATCTATGGGGCATCTTCAATAGTGAAATATGTAATTAGACACAACTATAGTTAATTACCCTTCATTAAGACAAGCATTAAAGCTAAAGAATGAAAAGGAGTGGAACAATGAAGCAAGCTACTTCAGTTCTATCAGCATTTGGTTTAATTAGCTAGCCAGATCATATCACTTGACCATCTTTTTTATTTATTACCATTGTGCCTCATTGAACCTAAGTTGAATTATTTCATGCCAATAAAACAAATAGAATTCCCCACAGCATTTACAGTTTGCTTAAGAGTTCATTTAATAACAATAAAATAGTCATGGCCTATTAAACATGTTCACAAAAAAAAGTCCTTATAAACACATTTATCTGTCTTTTTGTATAACCTCTAGGCAGTTCGACTGTAAAATCCAATTGTACTTTATTCCACCTTTTGTGATTTGTTCTGTTTTAGTCAGAGGTTTCAACAAAACAATGTAAGAGTCATTTAAGAACTACTTGCAGTACTCTGAGCTTTGTTGCTTGCTGGTGCAAAGTAGTTAAATACTATTAAAGCAAGTGAGAGGCCATAGACCAGTATATGTGGTGTTTTAACTAAAATCTATCTTTTCTCTTAAAAAGAAAACAATGCTATCTCCGGAGGTTTTTTGGTTTAAAAAAAAGAAAAGTCTATTATCTCAGTGGGCTTGTTGTACAGAAGTTGAGCTATAAAGAACACCCCCAGTGTAGATGCTTAAATATAGTATTAAATTCCTAAGTCAAAAATCTGAATTTCTTTTGGTTGATTATAATTGATACAATTGGTCACAACTTTTAATTATTGCCCCTGAAAACGACTACAATTTGGAAAAAAGCTCTCTATTTGCTTAAAGAAGACACATGGCATATGATCATCTGAAGAATCTAAAATATGAACATGAAGAATATGGAGAATATGATCATATTAAACATATGCGTGCAGATACAAATCTTACTATGCAGATACCATAACATGCATAGTCAAAAGTTTTTCATTAAGTTCCTAGAAAAAAAAGGCACCACTTTAAAGACCAAATTGATGCACATTGCTGGTAAACCAATGTAACCCACAACACTTTCTTTCGGCTTTTTCTGTTAGGGGTCACCACAGCGGACCATACGCATGTTTGATTTGGCACATGTTTTTCACTTGATGCCCTTCCTAACGCAACCCTCCCCATTTATCCAGGCTTGGGACCAACACTTAGGCTTGTGCAACCCTAATGGCTGGGGTTGGTTCCCTGACCGGGGATCGAACCCGGGCCGCAGTGGTGAGAGTGCCGCATCCTAACCACTAGACCACTAGGGAACCAATGTAACCCACAACAAAAACTCCCAAATCCAATCCCATCATCATCTAAAGCACCAAGAGAGTGGATTGCAATGGCTAGAGGTGTATGGGAACTGATAATCTGGCTTGAAAAAAGTGACTTGAGCAAATATTTCCTCAGCTAAAAGCAAACTATTATTTGATAATAGTTTAATAGTTAAAAACAATTAAGAATTAAGTGAAATAAATGATAATTTCTCAGCTGTTGGTCATTGATGCTCTGTTTACATAAACTAAATTGTAACTTTATTTTAAATCAAATCAAATAAAATCTAATTTTATTCGTCACATACACATAAATACAGGGTACGACATGCAGTGAAATGTTTTTTACAACGGTCCGGCATGAGGGAATAGGATGGGGAGAAAAATAAAACAAGGAAAAAGAAGGCAGATAAATAAAGTATAAAACTATATAAAATATAAGAATATATATCAAGATTTATATGAAGAAAAAGGTGTATATACAAAATATGCATGTGGCAGTAATCAGTATATCAGTAAAAAATGTAAGGTGGTTTATGTAATTGTCCTTAAAGTGTCCGTGTGCGGTATGGTGTGGTATAAAATTTAAAGTGCACTGTGCTGTGGGAGTCCGGAGTTTAAATTGTAGTAGTGCAAAAAAAAAAACATGTTTTTAGATGTTTTAGATCCTGGGTGTTTCCTGGTTTACACTCCGAATGGCTTGTGGGAAAAAGGCATTCGCTTTCAGGGAGCTGAAGCGTTTCCCTGAATGCAACAAAGAAAAGAGTCTATTGTTGGGATGGCTGAGGTCCTTCATAATCTTCCTGGCTCTGATCCAGCACTGTGTGCTGTAGATGTCCCGCAGGTCAGGGAGCTCGGTGTGGATGGTACGTTCAGCTGAACGCACCATCCTCCGGAGGGCTCGTCTGTCTTGTATAGTGCTGTTCCCGAACCACGAAGTGATGCTACCCGTCAGAACGCTCTCAATGGTGCAAGTGTAAAAAGTCTTTGACACCTCAGATGGTACAGACGCTGCCGGGCTTTTTTCACTAGGGTGTTGGTGTGACAGGACCAAGACAGGTCCTGTGTGATGTGAACACCTAGGTACTGGAAACTGTCCACTCTCAGCGGTTGGTATGACCGCTCCTGCTTCGTGCTGAAGTCCACTATCAACCCCTTAGTCTTGCTGATGTTCAGGAGAAGGTTGTTCTCCTGGCACCATTTCCCCAGGTTTTTAACTTCCTGTAGGTAGGCTGTCTCGTTGTTGTTGGAGATCAGGCCCACCTCAGCAAACTTGATGGTGATAGTGGTGGAGTTGGAAGTGACTATACAGTCGTATGTGTACAGTGAGTACAGAAGGGGGCTCAGAACACAACCCTGGGGAGCTCCAGTGCTGAGGGTAAGGGTGGATGAGGTGTGTTTTCCCATCCGTACAGCTTGTGGTTTGTCTGTCAGGATGTTTTTTCACTCTCTTGAATGCCCTCCTCACGTCATGCTGCGAACACTGTAAGACGCAGCCTTGTAATCATCCATGTCCCTGGTGAAGAGCCCCGTGTTGTAGGCAGCGGACCAGGATCTCGGAGCGTCGCTCCGCGGAGGGAGTCACTCCGCCTGATCATGTTATCCCCAGTGCCGATCCGCCTCAAGTCCCGCTATGTCCGCGGCTGGAACCCGACCTTTCCTTTGTCACCGGTTATTTAAGGAGAACAAAGACATTTACTCCAGATTCCAGATTATCTCACCGGTTTTACATCTCCCTGAGATTATTCTTTCCACCTTGCCTGCTCCGGTTCCTGACCCCTACTGACCCCTGAGCTTTATCCTGATCCCTGTTCTGCATGCCTCTGCTATGTTTTGGACTCTGGACTGTTTTTGGTTTGTGTTTCTGCTCTTTATTGTTCTGTTTGCCGGTTCTTGTATTTTGGACTGTTTTTGGATTTTTTTATTTTGGTGTCCCTTCAATGCTCTGTCTCCTGGCACTTGGACTTTGAACTGTTTTATTGGACTTTGTTTTTGCTTTTGCCCCATTGCTCTGTCTTGCCCTGCTTGCTACTTTTTTATTAAAGCCTGTTTTCTTCGTTCCCCTGTGGCATCCTGCATTTGGGTCCTTCCTCCCAGTCACACATCCCTGACAATAAGTTTCTTCTGAAGATCAGTAGACAATTATAACCCCACAGCCACTGTACTTCTGCTAAAACTCAGTTTAGCAAATGTCTCCTTCAGCTCTTCAGCTATATTTTGTAGCCTAATATGTATACGCAGCTGATCATTTTTTTCTTCCATATTGTTTCTTTATTTTTTCTTTTTTTATATGGACCACTTGCATTTTTTTGGGTAGTAAATAACTATTTAAGTTTTCTATACTAAAAGCTGAAGGAGACTATATATAGTCATTAAAAGCAAAGGAATTAAATTTTACATTCACTTAAACTCAGAAACCCAAACCTCTTTTAGCATGCCCCTGTCTACAAAGCCAGCTCCATGATGGTTGGCTGCATAGGTTGGAATGGAAGCTCTTTATTTATCTGCAATAGCGCTCTGACCTCAACTAATTGATAAATTGGATTGCTGACAGCATCCTAGGCCTTGTCACCTCACCGACATTAGTGATGAGTTTAATAAAGGTCTTATGGCTGAATTAGCATAAACCGCCACAAGCACAATTTAAAATCAAGTGAATCTTTTCAGAAGAGTGGAGTTTATTATAATAGCTAATGGGGCTAAATGTGGAATGTGGACCAACATTAGTCCATATAGTGTATTTATTTGGGTTGAGCTGCAACTGAAGTTGTTAGGTAACCAGTGTTGGTTGTGGATGGGTTGTTAGTTTTGAGTGGGAGGAAGTTTTTAACTAGCCACTATATGTTGAGAATGCCAACATTAGTAGTGGTACATCATCATTTGTAATGGATAGGATAACCTTTACTTGTCACGTATACATTACAGCACAGTGAAAATCTTTTCTACACATATCCCAGCTTGTTTCGAAGCTGGGGTCAGAGCACAGGGTCAGCCATGATACAGCATCCCTGTCCCTGGAACAAAGGGGGTTTAGGGCCCTGATCAAGTGCCTTGTAGCAGGCTCAAGTGTGGCAGCTTGGCGATACCAGGGATTGAACTCCTGACCTTCCGATCAGTAACCCAGCACCTTAACCACTGATCTACCACTCTCCTGGACAGTGGTAAACATGGTTGAAATATAACCAACTATGTTTAGTCATCCTCGCATTTCACTTGCTTCTGTATTTGAAGGGGAAGAACACACATTTTATTTATCCCTGCTAGCTAGAAGCAGCTAACAACAAAAATCACTGTAAAACTAGACACATCAGAGGCTCAGTCATCAAAACATGGGCCAATATTATTAGCCACTTAAACCCATCAATTTGTGTGGGTGTTAGACAAGTAGTAGAAAAGAACCAGAGTGCTAAATCTCTTTGGGAAATTCTGATCAGAGCTACCTCTTAGATTCCTGCAGAAAGCCACTTCAATGCCTATGATCTGTGCCATCAGTCAGTTGTTTTTGTGGATGCTGAAGTGAAAACCTACTGGAGAGGAGCTACAGAGTAGACACCAGCATTCAGAGGGCTGATTTCCAGGCTAATTCAGGTGAACACTCAACATTGAACAGTCTGGGGGCAGATTCAAATTTACAGATAATTGATGTGCTTGAAAAAGGCATGGCAATGGGATGTTAAATCCTTAATCCCATTAGGGATGGATTCCAAGGACAACACTCACATAAACAAATGGCCTCCCTCAATTTAGCATTTATAGCCTGTTTGGAAGGAATACTCTTCGGTTGTCATTGAAGTCAGTTATTCTGGGCTACAGAAATAAAAAGTGATATTAATCCTAGAATTTAAAGATTAGTTCATATTTAGCACAACATCTAAACAGGCTTGTTAGCAAGAACAAATCTGGCTGGCCTAGAATGTAAACTATGATATAAGTAAATTCAAAGTACTCAGGGCAGAATCTGGGCAGGTGATAAGATGGCCAAGTCCTATAGAAAATGGCAGCGATCTTTAATACCAGTAAAAAGGAGTCTAGGAGAGATACATTTAAGACATCATTAGCATCAAATAGACTTTATTATAAAATATAGAAAATAGCCGTGACACTTGAGAATAGATGAAACATGAGAGAGAATCGTGATTAGGTTCATTACTTAAAGTTAATGCACCTTTTCCTGGGCCAGGTATTGTGCTGGAATCTTCAGCATCAAAAACAGACATTGTGGGATAACTCACAATCCTAAAAAATGTCAAGATAGCATAAAACATAGAAGTACGGTACTCAAACCTAACAGCTGACTCTTATACCATATAAGTGCCTGCTTAGGCTTTTTGTGAAAAATATTTGGGGAAAGAGAAGGAATGTTCTGTAGAAGCTGTCTGAGATATGGAGTATCTGACTGTGACTTTGAAGGCAAGAAAAAAAGTCTAGGATTAAGGGAGTAAAACATGAATGAGGGGTGGGTGCTGGTTGACAGCTCTGCTGCTGGCCTGATAGTGGGGCCAATATTGAAGTCAATAGGAAAAAAAATTAAGATTTCAAAATTCACTCATTTTTTTGTAAATAATGCTTGTGTTCCCACTAGTCTCTAGAAGCTAATTATTTAGTCAAAATGTGTGTTATGAAAAAGAAAAAAATAAATTGAGCCACCATGCGTCAAAAACTAACCTTCAAGACAAATGCAGGACAAAATTCTGGAACGGTGTCTACTGAGGTTTTAAACGAAAAAAAAAAATAAAAATCCAGATTCTAAACAACCAATTCATTCAATTAATTCAATTTTATTTGGAAAGCAATCTTAACATTGGGCATTTGTTATAGAGCAGCTTCATAGAATTAATCAGATTGTGAATACAAATTAGTCCCTATAACTTTATTCTTAATTAGCCAGTGGCAATAATGGCAAGGAAGAACACCCTGAGGTGCTCTAAGGATAAAACCTTAAGTGGTACCAGACTCACAAGTTAAGCCGTTCTCATTTGTGTAACACTGATGAGTGGCTCAGCTGAGAGACGTGGCTCAGCGACAGAGTTCTGGAAGCCGCCATCCAGCTAGACGGGCTAACCGTGTTTCGAGCTGACAGAAATGCAGCTCTGTGCGGTAAGACTCGCAGTGGTGGCGTGTGTGTTTATATCAACATGGAATGGTGTAAGAATGAGATTTTGACCATGTAAATCTCAGGACTGTGCTTCCTAAACTCCATCAGCATGTGGACTTTGCAACGAAAGGAGCGAACATGCTGGATCTTGTTTACACAAACATCCCCGGCACGTATCGTGCGGAGCCCCGCCCCATCTCGGATACTCAGACCACTGCTCTGTTATGTAAATTCCAGCATACAGACCGCTCATCAGACGCTCTAAACCAGTTCTAAAACAGGTGCAAACCTGGCCAGAAGGAGCTACTTCTGCTCTTCAGGACTGTTTTTGAGGGCACTGACTGGGACATGTTTAGAGAGACTGCAACCAACGGCGATTCCATCAACTTGAAGGAGTACACATCATCAGTGACCAGCTACATCAGCAAGTGCGTTGATGATGTGACCATCTCCAAGACCATCACTACATGCTCCAACCAGAAACCGTGGATGACTGCAAACGTGCGTGCACTGCTGAAACAAAGAGACTCTGCCTTCAGATCAGGGGACAAGGCGGCCTTAAAAACAGCAAGGGGCAAACTGTCTCGAGCCATCAGAGAGGCGAAGCGTGCACACTCAAAGAAAATCCACAACCACTTCCAGGACTGTGGAGACACTCGGCGCATGTGGCAGGGCATCCAGGCGATCAAAAATTACAAGACCACATCACCTGCTTGTGACCGTGATGCCCCCCTCCCAGATGCGCTGACCGACTTCTATGCCCGGTTTGAGGTACAGAACAACGTGGTGGCGAGGAAGACCATCCCTCCTTCCACTGACCAGGTGCTCTGTCTAACCACAGCTCAAGTGAGGAAAACTCTGGGTCTGATGACACTGAAAACATTCCTGGCAGAGTGCTCAGGGAATGTGCAGAACAACTAGCAGATGTCTTCACTGACATCTTCAACATCTCCCTGAGCAGCAACGTTGTTCCCACGTGCCTCAAGACAACGACCATTGTTCCTGTGCCAAAGAAATCAACTGTCTCCTGCCTCAATGACTATCGTCCCGTCGTGCTCACTCCCATCGTGATAAAGTGCTTCGAGAGGCTCGTCATGAGGCACATCAAGACACAGCTTTCACCCTCCCTGGACCCCATGCAGTTTGCGTATCGTCCAAACCGTTCCACGGACGATTCCACAACCCTCCATCTGGCCCTCACCCACCTGGATAACAAGGACTCATATGTACGAACGCTGTTCATTGATTTCAGCTCAGCATTCAACACAATCATTCCTCAGCGCCTGATCGAGAAGTTGAACCTTCTGGGCCTGAACACCTCTCTCTGCAACTGGATCCTGGACTTCCTGACTGGGAGACCTCAGTCAGTCCGGATCGGGAACAGCATCTCCAGCACCACCATACTGAGCACTGGAGCCCCTCAGGGCTGTGTGCTCAGTCCACTGCTGTTCACTCTCCTGACTCACGACTGTGCACCAACGCACAGCTCAAATCATATCATCAAGTTCGCTGATGACACGACCGTGGTAGGTCTAATCAGCAAGAACGATGAGTCAGCATACAGAGAGAAGTTGCAACGGTTAACTGCCTGGTGTGGAGCAAACAACCTATCTCTAAGCGTGGACAAAACGAAAGAGATAGTTGTGGACTTCAGGCGAGCACAGAGCGACCAATCTTCACTGATCATTGATGGATCATCTGTGGAGATTGTCAAGAGCACCAAATTCCTTGGTGTTCATCTGGCAGACAACCTCACCTGGTCACTTATCACCAGCTCCATCACCAAGAAAGCCCAGCAGTGTCTCTACTTCCTGAGAAGGCTGAGGAAAACCCACCTCCCTCCCCCCATCCTGACCATGTTCTACAGAGGGACCATTGACAGCATCTTGAGCAGCTGCATCACTGCCTGGTTTGGGAATTGCACCGTCTCGGACCGCAAGCGTCTCGGATCGCAAGACCCTACAGAGGATTGTGAGGACAGCTGAGAAGATCATCAGAGTCTCTCTCCCCTCTATCATGGACATTTACACTACACGCTGCATCTGCAAAGCACACAGCATTGTGGACGATCACACAGCATTCGGGCCGCAACAACAAGACTGTGCAACAGTTTCTTTCCACAAGCCATAAGGCTACTCAACACACAGAACTGAAACAGAACTCACACACTCATTTACTTACACACACACACACACACACACACATTTTTATTATTCAGTAGAATGTTTACATGCTGTCTTTGCACCTCCTTGCTGCTGTTTTTTGCAATACATTGTTCTGTTCGGTTTGTATTCTCTCCTGGGTATAGTTTTTACATTTCTCCTTACACAGTACTGTATAATCAAGTATACAACAGGTTTACTAGTCGGCGCTATACTTGGTCTTTTGTCTTGTCTTGTGTTGTCTGTCTGCACTGTTTGTCTGCACTGTTTGCACCAGGTTGCACTTGATGCACTTTATGTTTGTGTTGTAGCTCTATGCCGTTTTTGTTTTGTTGTTTAGTGTAGCACCAGGGTTCCAGGGGAAAGTTGTTTCGTTTTTACTGTGTACTGTGTACCATGGTGTATAGCAAAAATGACAAAAAAAGCCTCTTGACTCTCTTGTCTCTCTGAATGTTCATTCATTATAGTTACATCATTGTTTAGGGTTTCATCTATTCACTGATGGACACTTGACTGCAAAACTGTTCATGGCATATGTAGCCCTAAGCAATTACAGCAGACTGTTTATATTACTTGCAGTCCATATCCATTTTCCTGAATTTTAACCCTCCACAGTAACTTTAAGAATGTTTAGGCTGTTTATGTGGAATCATGCTCACCTGCATGAAGTGGTTTCCAATTAAATATAACTTTATCCCGAAGAATAGTAACAGGATGAATAAAATAGATCTGAAAAAAGACCGGGACAGGAAGACCGGTACCTCTGAAGCAGGTAAACACTGAGACTGTGCCTGAGTCATAAATACTAATTCAAACTTTGTAAGAGGAAGATCTGCTATTGGTGCAGGTCTTCACTATTTGAGTTTCCAACAAATAGCCTGCAAACTTTAATTGAAGTAGATGTGATAAATCATAATCATCAACCAAAATTTGGTATAAATACAAAATAATGTACTACAGGAAAAGACCATTCGTTGCTTCAATGTCAGTAGTATTATTTTATATTCAGTGTATGATTTGATTGGGATGTAGCATGGGTGGTGTGGGCCATGTCCTCACTAAAACGTTTTCATTTGAAAACGAATATCTTTCTCAGCATTTTGGCCTTGGGTCGAAACCAGGACGACATTTTCATTCAACGAAAACACCCTTCCAATTTTCATGTTTTTGTGTCACAGTGTGGACGCATTTTTAGTAATTGTCGTGACATTTCAAAGAACTGGAAAGTAAATAAACGGCACACGGTAATGTCGCAGGTTAAAGCATTTTAGGTTTTGCTCATGCGCAATACTGTGCATTCAGACGTTTCAGTGTGGATGAGCAACTGTTGGAAAATGATTAAAAACGAAAGAGTAGATAAAAACAGCATTACCCGAATAAGTGTATATGTAGCTGTGGTCATATGTTCTTCGTTCTAGTAAGGACTCTTGTTGCTGCATTCTGAACTGGAGTTTATTTATGCATGAAAACATCCAGGCAATAATGAGTACATTATTGAATTTTTTTTTTTTATAAAATGCAGCATATCCACAACTAGAGGAGACCATCTAACATCCTTGACCAGGAAGGGAGCTCCTTAATGATAGCAACAACCAAGAGGTAATGGGTAATTTAAAATGAGCTGGAGAGATCCCATAACCATAACCATACCCCAGATTATCCTTTTGATATTGAGCAATTGGGAACAAAATGCTAAATTAATAGAAAGTTTGTGGCTGTAGACAAAAGTGGTTCTACCAAAACTGGCCTAGAAGATTAATACTTTTCCAAACAATAAATTACTTTCCCCATCATTACAGATCTGGGCAAAAAACTCCAGGACCTGGGACTGTATTCTTCCATCTGTCATAGAATCCTGGATGTTCTGATTAGATGTTCTAATGGAAAATCACATGTCCTCCATGTTCACGCACAGCACTGAAGCTACTACACCTGTGGCCAGATGGCTACACTGGTTTGTGAAGTTGGCGGATCAAAATCAGAAGCAGAATCAGGTTTATTGTCCAAATGTGTTGACACACATAAGGAATTTGGTTTCAGCTGTTAGTGACTCTAAAAGTACAGACATAAATAAAACTATACATTCAGTAGAGAGAGTCGTGCTAAGGTTGCCATCCGTGGCGCCATCTTGAATATTCACATTGGTAAGCCTATTTAAACAATAAGCCTAATTTAAACATTAACAATCTCTCACTGAACAACTCCACAACTAAGACGATGATTATTGATTATAGAAAGAAGCAGGTAAGAAAATACAACTCACTGATAATCAATATGGCCTTAGTTGAGGGCATGAGCAGCTTCAGATACACTGAGGTCCATTTCAGAAAAGACCTTTCCTGGAAAATATACAAAAACAGCTTGTTTACAACGGTGCTCCAGCAGCTCTATCACCTACAATGCCTGGCCAGGTTCACAGAGAGCATGACTGTCTGGCTTGGAGGAACCGCAGCCCCAGAGCGAAAGGTACTCTTTTTAATGCTACTCTCAGGGAAGTGCTACCGAGTTATAGCACTTACAAAGAAGAAAGGCTCAGGAGGAGCTTCTACCCCCAGGCAAACTGACTACTAAGAGAGGGTACTTGAGAAAGTCTGCACATACAGACTCTGTATACACACACGAATAAGCAAAAAACTTTTCCATTCCTTGCATCACTTGTATGTAATATGTTACAACAAAAATAATCCATGATAGATAAAACTCCAGCTGACTGTCTGTCTTCTAATAACGCTTACTGAGCGTCACAGTCGTTGTCTTGTTGTGTGGTGAAGTCAATTCCAATGAGCTGCAGTACAGATAGAATTACATGGTGTTAAAGTATTGAATAGTTGGTTCAGATTTCCTTTAACCTGGGATAAGTCCTTCCCTCCTCCAAAACAACCCCAAACCAAGACGTTTTCACCTCCATGTTTGACTGTGGCTATGAGGCAGGCTTATAACATCTCTCCTGTTCTCCATTTGTGAAATCATTTGTCCAGAGAACTTTCGTCCAATCATACATTATCTAATTATTTTTGCCTTTTACTTTTTTTTTTCCATACTGTATAAACAAAAGCTACATGCATATGTCTCAAAAACCATAAAAGACTAGGTGTTTCCAACTGTACAAATGTAAAAAAAAAGAAAAAATAGAACCATTTAGTCAAACTGAGTTCTATGTTTAAACAATGCAAAAAAAAAACAAAACAAAACTGGAAAGCAAATAAGGTGAAATGTAGAGGGGAATTTGCATATAGCATGATTAGAAAATATAATTGCATACCCTTATTTACATGCAACCAACTGAACCTCAGACAAAATATAAATCTATTTATTTATTTATTTAATTTTTAATCCACCACCTAAATCATTAATCACAACCTGCCAGTCATTATTATTATTGCTATAGGATCTTAAGCAACTCCACATTTGGGAATAAAAGTATCAAAGGGATTAAACTGCTGTAGCTCGAGAAACCTGGCAAATTCTGGCCTGGGTGAAATAAAAGAACAGACGCTGCCAATCTAGAACGTCAATCCTCATTTAAAGATAATGCATCATAGCCTGTTCTAAACAAAGCGTAGATGAAGTGAATAAGAAATTTGAATTAGAACATAGTATGTCAGAATGACACAGAATTTTCCTTTCTGTATTTCCTTATTTTCCTGGATCAAATGAGCTGCTGTTTTATATTATTAATAATATATTCTACCATATAGGTTTGGTAAAACTAACCATACCATATGTTGAAAGTCTTTGGGTTACGTATGTAACCCTAGTTCCCTGAAGTCATGACCAGGAAGTATAAAACGCACATGGCACTAAGGTCCAGGTTATAAGAATAGGAAGCAACATACCGTCCTGTTTCGGAAATATGAAGTACCGGCTGTAGAACTCGGACTCTCGCTCTTATGGAGGGCCTCGATGGCCTCCTTCCTCCTTCCTCACTAACCCTAGACCCGAATTGAATCGAATAGCCTTGTTCTACATTGCGCAGGACCCACTAAGGCACGTCTGACAAAGCTTTCCAGGCTGCCAGGTAGTTTCTTAATGGTATCAGTCTCACAAAACTAACCTTTGGTAAGCCTAGAGCGAGTCTATGCCCTGGTGCAGCTCTAGTGTCCTCGAGAGAGAGAGGCGGCGAGTCGTCCTGGTCCGCAACGATGCCAGGCGGAAACCGAGGAGGAAGCTCGCTGGAGCTGGTTGTGCCCTGAATCACATTTCAAGGCAGGGTTAACAAACCAGGTCCCTGAGTGGTCCGGCATGGGACGGGCATATTGAAAAGTGGTGATTCGGCCACCACCCAGAATGTCATGTCAGGACCTTTTGGTCAAAGCCCCCTTATTGAAGATGTGTGGTAAAGAGGTGGCCGCATATGGCTGTACCAGGATCTGGACACCTCAGTGTGCAGATCAGGGAAAAGGTAGACTCTGGTGTGGAGGTAGTGCTGCCACGAGCCACTACCTTCAGGAGCTCCTCATACAGCACAGGCTGGGAGGAGTTTGTGGGCTTGCTAGTCTCCTTACTCTCCCCCTCCTCAGAAAAAGAGAAGCAGAGCACAGTGCTGCTTCTACTATGGGAAGAAAACTGCAAAACGATGTGATTTTATACCAGAGAGCGAGCGCTCCAGACCCAAAGCATGATGTTTTCACCCCCATGCTTCACAGTAGGTATGGTGTTTTTTAAATGCAACTTAGCATTCTTTCTCCTCCAAACACAACAATTTGAGTCTTTACCAAAAAGTTCATTTTGGTTTTATCTGACCATGTGCTTCCCTTGGACTATTATTTCCTTTCCTATACTCCTCTTAAAACATTACTGATTTACTTAAGCCACCTAATACATTTAACATTATGCCAAAAACCGATAATGAGCTGACACAATGAACACTGATCTATTATATGCATTTAATATTTCACAATAATTACCATGTACGTTAATATAATACCATGTGCAATATCACATCATTTCTTATCATCTTGTCTTGATGATACGTTTATCATTATCCAAAACTTATAATTAATTAGCACATAATGAACTTGGGCATATGTTAAAAAATGTCTGTTTACTTACAAATGGTTTTACAACAACCTTTAATTCATATTCTTTCTTATTATAACTTTTACAGAAACATTTTCGACTGTAGGAACTCATTAAGAGACATAAATTGATTCCTATATAAAATGTATGATGACACATTACTGTTTAACATCCAGTCCTTTAGTGGTGTCCTACCTGAAATCAATCCACCTCTTAATACTATCGTTATGACGCCACGGCTGTAGAAACTATCGATATTACAGAGAAACGCAGTATAACAGAGCACTGCATGACAGACAGGAATCTCATACAGCCAAAATGTATGCCATTACACCATTCAACACATCTCCTTTCACAAAAGAAAATACAGGAAATAAATCCACATGACTGTATTTGAGCTTGCGCAGTACAGATTTGTGATCTCTGACTAGTGCGCTCTCTAACCATCCAGTCAAAGACCTGAAAATGCTCACATTGTCAGACACTTTCTAGAGGACCTCAGAGAAGCCGAATACCAGTCTGATTGGTTAAAGCAACAACTGACTTGAACAACATGGATTTTACACTACAAGAACTTACAGTGCTGACCTTAAAGGACTTATGGCAAATAATTTTGACCCCTGGCAACACATGATGTCACATAATGTCTGAAAAACAGACACTCTGGCACTATGCTATGAAACGAAGAGAATGGACTATTGGGAATAATGTAATACATATTCATGAAAAGAAATATATTAAAACATAAGTCACTGCCGCTTAATAGTGATAATATTTTATCGTGACATTCTGGTCCATTCACACGATATCACTGAATTGATAAATCAGAGAGCTGCAGAAACAATCACCAGAATGTCCTGCTGAACAAGAGGAAAAGATACAATGCTTGTAAATAACACCAGGGGAAATTTTGGATGTCCACATAGTGTGTACTCTAGATACTTCAGTGATTAGATTGCATATCACTTATAAGATCCAGGAAAAGAGAAAACACACTCAACATGTCTCAAGGGCAGATTCTGAAGTTTAGTTCATTCTTTAATTACTTTATTGTAGACTTTGTGTGCATTTTAAGTAAGTCTATTTAGAATTACTATAGCACATCTGCTGTGTGATTTGACGGTATAATGCCTGGTGTCATGCTCATAGCAAGATTGTATTTGTTTTTACTGTGGATTTCAGCATGACCTTCTATTTAAATGGTAATTTTGGCTGTTTAGCACAAGAACCAAACAACTGAAATGGATTTAAAATGATTGTTGTGTTTTGAAATTTTCAGCTGGTTTGCTGTTTGTCGCTACACACAGAAAACTAAAGGTATTGTTTATGTACCTAAAGGTACATTTGCCACGATAGTACCCTATAAGGTACAGGAAATAGTCCTTTGCTCTAAACCAAATCGCCAGCATGTGATTGTTCTGAAAGATTTCTTAATCACCTTACTAGAGTTTTGGCCCTTCATAATGTTGAAGTAAAAGCTTTGCAAAAAAAATGTAAAATAAAATAAATGAATAAAAAAAGAGAACACTGTTTCCTCTTTGTAATAATGTACTTCTTGCAAAATATTTAATAGTGTTTCAAATGAATGGTATTGTAAATACAGGTGGCCCCCACTTTTATTTTCCAAGTGAATACGTTTTTGTCACCGTCAAACTACATGCATAGACCACATGCAGTGACTGGACAGATGTTCATTACCAGGTCTGAATAATACAGCAGACAATGACATTCTGTACAATTTTGTGCTTCCAACTTTGTAGCAAACATTTGCAGAATAACCACATACCTCAGATGCCTAAAACCTGGCAGTAAAATTTGCTATCGACTGTCTGGCCCCAGGGAAAAAATTCTTGATGCACAATGCAGCCAATTTCGAAAAAAAGACAATGGGCATGCACTAGATCGAGCTGCACTTGATCGAGCTAATGATAGGCTCTTCCACTGTAAAGACTCTTGCTCTGTCTCAGGGTCATACCTGTATGCCCATGTTTCATTACTGCTATTGATCCTCGACATGAAGAATGGGTTATTCACGACACGCTGACTGAGTTATGGGAAGACTTCGACTGGTGTTCCCTCTGCTCCAGGGTCAGCAGCTTGGGGATGAACTTGGCAAGAACAAGGCGCATGTTTAAATCAAACGTGAGGATTGCCTTGACTGTTCTGAATAACACACCGACAATTGCAGCAAATTTGTGAATAGTTGTCCGATGATCATCATGCACAAGTTGCCGAATGATTTTGACATTTTCAGGGGTTAACCTAATTGAAGGTCTTCCTGATTTCTTGTCGTCTTACATTAATGTTCTTCCACTCATATTTGCCCTTCTTTTTTTTTTTATTTAACGTTTTCTATCCATGATAAAATCGCAGAAGTGGTAACAAACATGGTCAGAATAGCAGCAGTTGCACAGCTCCCAAAGTACACAGGATGATGTCTTTTGGCAAAATAACTTTGAAGGTTAAGGTTAAGTTAAAGTTTTTTGATACCACCTTGTACAGTATGGGTATGATGATCAAGTGTCACATACTTTAACTATAAAATGTATATCTATCTGTTGTAATTACAGCCTGTTTGAAATGCAACACTGAAACAAATGGAAGAAATTGACAATTTGCCTCTGAGACACGGAGAATCTATAACCCAAAACTTTTTAGAACCTGTATAACCTTTATATTTCCATCACATGTGCATCAGCTGAGCCAAGCTGGATGATGCACAGGGAGCAGGGTGACAGCAGGGCTCATAGCAGGGCTTAAGAAAGTGGCTTTCCAAGTGCAAGTGTCAAAGGACTGGCTTAAAAAAATCAGTCAATGACAAAGGCAGACAGAGCAGCCCTTTCAGTGCAAACTATGCTTAAGGGTAAGAGAGTGGTCTTTACTGTCCAGCTCAAAACAGAGGCTGACAGAGTGACCTCCCCAGCTCAGCCAACTACAAAGACAACAGGGCAAGTTCTACAGAGGAATTCATGCTAGAGGTCAACCAGGTGGACTTCGACAAGACGCCCAAGCCAGAGGATGACAAGGCATTCCATTAAGTCTCTCACAGTGACATTGTCAAAAATTTAATCCACTCTGCTCTTGGATTCAATTTAATTTCAATACAGCACATAAACACTTTAATGACAATGACACTGTGACACTTTATATCTGTACATTCTTCAGTATTGGACAGTCGAAAAAGCATTCAATATTTAACTCATGTCCTGCTCTGTATGTATTTGTAATGAAAAATGATTTGACTTGTATTTGTATAGTGCTTTTAACAATGATCATTATCTTAAAGAAATCTAACAGATATAAAGCATATATATATATATATATATATATATATATATATGTAAAAGATAATGTGGAAGTTTAGTTCCAATATTTTGTTCCTTTTAAATTAAATTTGATCCCTTATGAGCGAGCCTTTAGCATCTGTGGCAAGGAAAACACTCCCTAAGATGGCAAGAGGATCAAACCTTGAAAGTAACCAGGTTCCAAAGGTAACTCACCCTCATTATGAAAATTCCATTCACTACAGTTCCATTATTGGTGTTATATGAGTTTAGAGATGGGTGTTTCAATTTAGAACTATTCATGCCCACTGTGGTCCTAAAAGCCATTGTAGTAGACTTTTGATATTATAACAGTACAAATCCATCCACAAGGTTCTTGAGTTGCACAGTTGCACAAAGTGGTCTCCAATTGAAGAGAAATGGAGGATGTCACCAGGAGTAGGATGTCAGGATGAATTAGACAGATTCAAAGACAAGAAAGGAACAAGAACACTGTTTGCTGGTACCTCAATGACTCTGCTGAAAGCATCACTGACCCCCTGCATACTCAAATGTAGTGACAACTTTCATACTGGCAGATGGGAGCCCCTTTAGAATATAGAAAACTTGCCTGGTGGACCAGAACCACAATGTTTATGTCAGGCATCAAGTCACATGACTGCAAACACCTGAACCATGTTTATGCACAATGAGCAATGGTATTTAAGTTCCATTTATGTAGAGTTCAATGTAAGTATTGTAATTACCAAGTTTAATTACACAATGTATGTAAGTGGTTTTATCTATACAATTTTTAAATTTATGCCATGCTAGTCCAGAATTTGTTTATCTTTCGTTGTCCCTGTCTTCGTTCAAGTGGGTTCCCCTTTAAATAAAATGTTCTGCACCTATAGTACATCCATCTCCAAATCATCACCCACACATCTTTTTAAACAAAATAATTTTATCATGGAGGAAAAATAGGTTTCTTTATATTGTGCATTATTGCCATATTCATCGAAATAAAAACGATAAGCAAAACCTTTTTTTGTCTATGCAAAGATTGCTCTTTAATTACAGGGAGCGGATGAGATATGTGATGTAAATTCAATCATGTGATGTGTTCAATAAGAGTGATGCAAATTGTCTCCCGCCAACATGTTTATCTGAAGGTCAGAGCTAGAAAATTAATTAGCTCGTGTCCAAATCATTGGAAGTCTTGTTTCAGCATAGGGAAGGTATAATAAACATGCCATTAGTTCCATTTAATTATTAATTAAAATGACTATAAATGAATCATTTATATAAACAACATTTCATATGTCAATATAGACAGCAGTATGGCAATTATTCTAGGCCCTAAATGCTATGTGCAACAGCTCCGGTCTCTGTGTAACATATGTGTATTCTCTGGCCTTGGCTTTGTTGTATACTTCTGAATTTATGAAGTTTGTGGAAACTTTTACACTTGTGTCTGCAACATATTTGCTAGTAAATTGTTGCATTATCTAGAATCCAGTGTAGCACACTGCACACCTAACTGGATTTTTTGGTTAACATTGTTACTTTTTGCAGATCAGTAGAGCTATACTTCTATTATTTAGAAACCAATAAATTGTGACCAATATTTTATATGTAGATTGATTTCTCTTCGCTGAACAGTATCTCTTCTATGTTCTCTCATCACCACTGCTGCTACATGAATATGATGTTTCACAAAACTACAGACTGAGACTGAGGCGTGTCCTGAGAGTCACATAGAATATAGATTAGCATGGCAGAGGTACACTCAAAAAATTGACTTTTACAATGTTCAGTTTTAATAAACCCACCCTTGTTTACACTATGTTCAGAATGCAAGTAGCTGAATTCACATACGGTAACTATGTTGATATCAAGGGAGTGCTTGTGAGTAATTTCCACTTTCGCATGGGGATCTTTCATTGTCTATACTTAACGTCTCTACTTTTCCACAGAATGATACCTTCTCAACACAGAGAGCTCGCGTTCGCAGAGCACTTTCTGTGTACCTTAATGAAGACTACAGTAGGAAAACCTAATGAAGGAGTATGTTATAAGTGTTCTAAGGCATTCTTTTATAAATATTTCAAGTAAAATATAGCCTCTAAATTCACTAGGCAATACAATACAGCGCTCACGTACAAAATTCACATAATATTGTAAAGAAATAAATATAAATACATAAAGTATATTTAACTTTGCTTTAAAAAGCATAAACACAGTAGAGAGGTTTTTAATAAAAAAAAATACTGTATAGTTTGGTAAGTAACTAAGGTGCAGTTGCAATGGTATCAGTTGTGCTTTATAATTGCTGGTGGCTTTATTGTACCTTGAACTCTAATAGGAGATATTTATTTTTCCTGGGCAACTCACTGATGTGAAACATTAAGGAACAGACAATTAATACAGAAATCTCAGATAATTTTTTTTTTGGACGTTGTGCCAAGTGCTGTAAAATTTTCAAACTGCATTTTCTTAATGCAATTAAAATGAATGAACAGTGTTATAGTGTTACTTGTTTAACCTCTTAGCCTTTGACACAGATTTTGGGACTCACAGCTGAAATGCCCTACCTGAATTAAAATGTTAACAGTTCCTGATAAAAGTGGGCTACATACACAATTTAAATATATTTATAAAGAAGACACTTTGAGCTTTACTGTCTATTATTAAAAGTTGATATTGTTAATAAAAAAGATAAGTTATAGATGATGAAGTACTTTAAAAAAGAAAAACTTAATTAAAAATTCTTTTTCTTCATATACAAATACATGAAATCAGTTCCGGAGCAATCCAGAAAAGTAAAAGGTTAAAAGCCACATCAGAATCAGAATCAGGTTTATTGGCCAAGTGTGTTGACACACAAGGAATTTTGTTCCAGCTGTTAGTGACTCACAAAATTACAGACATAAATAACACCTATACATGACAAAACAGACAAGACAAGACAAAAATAAACTATACAAGACAATACAGACAATGGGACAGTATAGACAGTGTGGGTAATAAATAGGGATACAGATCAGTAATGTACATAAAGTGTGAGAGTGCATGGTAGTGCAAATGACAGTATTGTGTGCCGGGTATGATAAAGAGTTCACTATAGAACTTTGTACATGAGTTTATATTTAAAATTGAATGAAGATATCATGAAAAATGAGATTCCTACAAACATTTGTCTGAGACTATGTCTGGTTTGCCCCTCCCCGCCCAAATTTTAGGACTCACAGCTTAAATGCTCCACCTAATTTTAAATGTTAACAGTTCCGGATAAAAATGTGCTACATACACAATTTATATATCATTGGAAAGAAGACACTTTACTGTGCAAATTCAAAGGTGATATTGCTAAAAAAGATAAGTTAAAGATGATAAAGTGCTATGAATATACATTTCCTGCAATAAACACTAATTTGATTTCATATATACTGTAAATACATGAAATCAGTCCTGGAGCAATTCAGAAATGTACTGGGTTGAAAGCCACATGTCTCATGAGTTTATATTTTAAATCTTATGAAAATTTTCATAACAAATGAGATTCCTACATACATTTATCTGAGACTGTCTGATCCTTTTCTCCCTCCCCGTGATAGAGAGACACCTGCTAAACTCAAGTGTTCATTCATACTCTATTCATTCAGTCGGCATATTAATAAACGGCCATTAAAGGCTTTTTGTTCTACATGTTTTGGGCTATTGATATTGATTTGGCATTCATATTAATCGCCAGGTAGCCAGACAAGCTATTGTTTTACAGTCATGGCCATATTGATGTCTGGTCATTCCAATCTTAACACACACATACACAAACACTTGCTTTTCAAGCATTTCTCTTATAAAAACAAACAGGCAATAAAACTAATACAATTGTATAAAACTATAAAGGGAGATTTATTGTAACTTAATGATGTAGATCTCAAAGTCTGTGTTGTTACTCCGCCCACAAAAATATTTTCCACATCGCTGCTTTGTTTGCAAATCTCCGACAAAACAACTTTTTGGACCGTCCGTTTTTTCCCCTTGTTTTCTTTTTTTTGTAAACAAAGTCCAGTTAGCATGAGCTACTGTATAAACAGCTGTTTGTGTCGACCTGAGAGCTGCATCACTTCCTGTTTCATTACAGCACGTGCTGATTCGACCAGTAAGAGTTTGTAAAGAGTAATAAAACTAAGACTCACACACGTGGGAAAGAAAGTCCTCACATATATCGTTTAAATCCTGCACTCATTGGCTAAATTTTCCATCAGTCATTTTGTTTCCATAATGCTACTGGTTGGAAAGAAAAGGTTTAAAATGAAAGGTGGTGCATAAAAAACATCACAACACCTGCATAGAGTAGGGACTCAACCAGCCTTTTTTACTTTTTATTTGATTTACTTTTTTTTATTTTGTGGCCTTAAATGTTTTGTAACACTATATTCTACCAGCTATATTTGTTTTGGCCTAAGCCTTTTCAGAGACCCGAAAATGAAGATGCGTGTGAGTAAAAGTTTGTATTAAAAGTTCTGCAGCTTTTACCTTTACATATACATTTGCGACATTTAGCAGACGCCCTTGTCCAGAGCGATGTACAAAAGTACTTTGAGTCTCTAGCAATTATTAAATCAACACTGGTAGGCTGGATTACAATTTAAGATAAATTACACTAGAACTCTGTTAAATAGTTATTTTTTTAACAAAGCAAGCTTAGAAAGTGTTAATGTAAGTGTTTCAGGAAGAGGTAGGTCTTCAAACCATCTCATGAAGATTCCGCTGTAGTAGGGTTTAAGAGGTGCAGCGATGGGATGATGCCCAGAGTTAAAAGACGCTAGCCAGCTTTCTCTCCCCAAGTGCAGCATCGCTCAAGGCCCCGATATTGCCTACTAAGCCGTTGAGAGCCACTTCGGCGTTAGTAGGCAAGGCTTACATGGCAGTAGGTAAGGCCACCAGTTGCCGCCACATGAGGAGTGTGTTGCAGGCATACCAGGCCGACCTACTGCGAGGAATGGACGAGGGTTTCAGCACTGGGGCTGACGATATTAAGGAGTTACGTCACGCAGCTGACCTAACCCTTAGGGCCACCAAAGAAACAGCGCGGGCCATTGGCCAGTCCATGTCAGCCTTAGTAGCCACATTTGTGGCTCTTCCTGTCGGAGATTTCCGACAGGGACAAGGCTTTTCTGCTGAATGCCCCGGTAGCTACTTCTGGCCTGTTTGGCGACGCGGTTGGGGCGGTAATCGACAAGTTTTAGGAGTCAAAAAAGCAATCAACGGTTCCAGCGGTACCTTCCTCGCCGAGCCACAGCCCGGCCACAGCCACAGCCACAGCCCGGCCAGCCAGGTATCGCAAAGCCCAAAAACAGATGCTCTACCAACCAAAAAAGCATCAGCATAAAAACATGTGCCAAATTGAACATGTTATAAATACAGATGATCCGCTGTGGCGACCCTCAATGGGAGAAGCCGAAAAATAGGTAATGTTCTCATAAACATTAATATTTCATTGAATGTGTGCATATACTGTATATTTTTGACCACTATTATATAACCAAATAAAAAAAAGTGTATTTGTGCACTTTATGTTATGCTTACTCTGAAATCCACATGCTGAAATTCAACATTACCTGCCATGTGTTTGACTATTTATGGCAAATCCTGAAAAATAAATCAATCGCTCTTAAAATATCATTAAAAAAGAGCTTATTGTAACAGTTTACATATTATAGGTATTGTATTGAATGCAAACTAGTTCAACTGTGCAATCTATTTTTCTTCAAGGTATAGGATTAAACAAGACAAAGTATTAATTATGCAAAAAGGGATTAAATTATTTAATACTAATAAAAAGAATTATTTATAATTATGTAGCAAAATGCATTCGAATTCATTTAGTGAAAAAAAGCAATAAACTTTATCTTTTGTTTAAATAGTAAGCTGAGAGTTAATCAGGCACAAAACATAACAAAGCCACATAAAGTATGTGGGATGAGGGCAATTACATCTCATTTCGGATTTTATTTTTGCACATTTGAATTGTGGAAATGATAAAAGAATGGCCGTGTTTTTGCTGATGCATTCTTTTGTCAAGCCTTAAAGCTCATTTTATGTATCCATTCTCAGAGTCTCCAATTAACATGGTGTCTTACACGCAATACATCACTGAACACACTTAAATCCGTTCTCTTGGTACTCAAGACTTCTCAATTTACTCAAAAATCTAACTCCACAATACAGTATGTCTGTTTTTAGAAATCATGCAACATGATGGATAATATCATGGAATGATATATACACTAGTAGTAGATTGAAAAAGCTGCGCAATGACAACAAACGGGTTGATGGGCTGAAATAATATCGATTAAACATGTTTAAAATTGATATGGATTAATAGTTGTAAACATTTTTAGAGATACACTGATCTCTTTTGACAAAGTAAATCAGCGCAAACAAAAAATATAATGATAATACTATTATTACTACTACTACTAATAATAAACTTATATGGAACAAATTTATAGGCATTAGATTTATACATTCCAAATTCATAACAAATAAAATTCAAAATATATATTTTTTTATCTAAATCTAGTTATACACTATATCGCCAAAAGTATTGGGTCACCTGACCTTTCCTGCTATATGTGGTTCTTTTCCAAACTGTTACCACAAATCTGGAGGCACTCAATTGTACAATGCCCCTGTGCACAAAGTGTTTACATGCTTTGGAAAGAAAGATCTAGAGTGGCCTGCTATAGAGCTCTGATCTCCTAACTACTGATCACATTTGGGATCAATTCGAACGCTAACTGCACCCCAGGTCTCCTCACCTATATTAGTGCCTGCCTTTCGTAATACTCTTGTGGGTGATGAACACAAATATCCATAAGAACACTCCAAAATTTAGTGAAACATCTTCCCAGAAGAGTGGAGAAAATTTGAGCGAATTTGGACTAAATGTGGAATGTAATGCACAAAAATCTCATACCAAACTTATGACCAGGTGACCCAATACTTTCAGCAGTATAGTGTATTACATATGCATAGATATTTTTAAAATGACACGTCACTGACTTAAATGACCTTTACTTTTCTTTCCCTCTATCTTGAGACCTGTTGCAGCTGTGAAATACAAAGTGACATTTTTATTTTTTTTACATTTTTTAAATACAATATTTGCTTAATAACCCATATTACTTATATAACCTATATTTCTCTTTCCCTCTGTCTATTTCTCTGTTGAGTTAAATATGCTCCTGAGGTACCAGTAACCAGTGTTCCTGTCACATTCTTCTATTCAGATTTGCCTGATTCAAATATCTTACCTCTGGATGAAGTTCTCTTTAATTCTGGGCTCCAAATCAACAGTCTGAAGATCCATTAAGTCCATTAAGGAGATCCATTAAGGAGTTTTTCATTGCTGCAGTCACTACTGGCTCACTCATTACGGATAAACTTATGAACACTAAAATTATATGTTCTTTTATACAATTTTATAACCTGGATATCAGTGTAAAGCTGCTTTGAGATGTATATATGAAATAGAAAATGTCCAATGGCCCTGTTGATCACTGAGCCCTCATACCTTTAAAAAGCCAACTTTATACATACAGAGGACCAGTGGCTCTTAAACATAAAACTGGAATTTTTTCAGGCTCTGAAATTGTTTCTAGAAACTGGAATATGCAGGTGATGAATGGCGTGCAATGCTTGCTTGGGTGGATATATGTAAACCCCCAAATAACCTCAAACTGCAAATGGGAGAGAATAAAATATGATTTCTGTTAAATAGGGGGAAAGATTAATTCCATTCTTTAGAAGGTTTTAAATAATGCAGACATACAGAGTGAAAAATACAGCTAGAGAGATTTAATAAGGGAGTTAATTCAGTTGTCAAGATGCACACTTCAACTTTCCCCTGTGCATGTGCCTCCTCAATAAGAGACTGGAATGATGCACACACACTCCATTGCAATTTTACTGCACAAATATCTGCTGCTAAATAATCATCATGTGTTTATATGAACAGTATTTATTATTATAAGCACAATATTTGTGCATTATCTCACATTTCGCTCTGTGTAATGGTCGCTGCTGCAGGGTTACGGTGTATTTGTGGTGGTACTAAATGTTGTTTGCACACATGCACATTATGTATGTCCTGTGAATAGGCCTGTTTGTTCCAAGTAGTTTCTTTGTTAATTTAAGTTGTTTTCTTTACAACCCCAGTGTGCAAAATGCTAATTAAAAACAGAATGGAAAGATTTGCAAATCTCATAAATCCATATTCTATTCACAATAAAACAAACAAAAAAACAAACATCTAAAATGTTTGAACTGAGAATATAAACTATTTCAAGGAAAAAAATAGGGTCAATATGAAGCTGATGGCTGCAACAGATTTTTAAAAAGTTGTGACATGGCCATGTTTACCGTAGTGTAGCATCACATGTTTTGTCCGAATACATCTGGGAACTGAGGAGACCAGTTGTTAAAGTTTTGGGAGAGAAATGTCGTCCCATATGTGTCTGATACAGGATTCCAGCTGCTGAACAGTTCTGGGTATTCTTTATTGTGTTTTTCATGTCATGATCCACCAAATGTTTTCAAATGGTGAAAGGTTTAGACTGTAGGGAGCCTACAAAGTCATGCCAAGGTAATAAATGCAGTATGCACTTCTCTTGCCTAAATGCCTTCCTTGAAAAAGATGTTTTCTGAATGTAAGCATTTGTTGCTCTGAAACCTGTATGTAGTGTTCTATGTTCTCTAAAATATGGGTTTATGAGATTTGCAATTATTGCATTTTGTTTTTATTAAAAATGTACACACTTTTTATATTAGTTTTGTAGCCCCTCTGTCCTGGTGTACTGTGTACACCACTGTGTATCACTGTGTACTGTACTGCAGTGGTCCACAACATTTTTTAAGATAAATAATACACGTGAATCCACTGTGTTGTTTTTTGTTCATTTTGCTCACTTGGGGTTTCAATTTAGCGGTAATGTATTATGTGTTAGGGGCCGGAGCCCCTTTAAGAAGGTAGTGGATGGAGGTAAGACATGTGAAATGTGAAGAGTGTGTCATAGACAGATGTGACGGAGAGAATCCGGTCATTTTCCAAAATAAAACATCGTTCAGAATCAGATAATAAATAAAATGGAAATAATGCTAGTTATGTATTCTTTCTGTGTGGCCCGGTACCACTTGCCCGGGGGTTGGGGACCACTACTGTACTGTATATGGTTGAAATGACAACAAAAGCCACTTTACTTGTGCTATTTGTCAGCCATAATCCAATTACATTTAGATCAAAAGTGAGATTAAAGGAACTCCTAAAACAAATCATTCAATATCAAATCAACATATGAAATATGGATTCCTATCCAAGATTGCTTTCTGGCAGCAATGTGTGCTCCATCAAAGATTTCCCCTTTTACATGCATGCGATATATTTACCCAGCGATTTGATTTTGTGTGAAGTTTTGAGTTTTAATGAAGATTTCTCAACATTTGGAAAAACTTAAGAAAATCTTTATTTTTCACAGAATTTTTGAACTGGATTTGTTATTCCTTTAGCTCTCTGAAATAACCAATGCCAACACCTTGATTTTACAAGTGCAAGAGCAGCTAATTAAAATAAGATAGAATCTGGGCTGAAAAATACAATTTAATGATCTACTTTTGGACAACTACCTGCTGCCCAGAAGAAAAGCCATTGCAGACCGTTAATACTTTCATTACTCTTGTGAGCTTTTGCAGCTCTGACTAGCAAAAAAAAAAAAAAGAAAAAAAAAAAACCCACCAAAAGATTGACCAAAAGCTCTGTGTTTCCTTGTCATCAATCCCAGAAAAAAAAAATACAAGCTCAGGTGTCTAAATGAGGTTGCTGGAGCTGGAGCTCATGTTGCCTTAAGCACTGAACATGTTTGACACAAGTTTTATTTTGTGTTTAATGTTTATGGTGTGCCATAGAGTTATTTCTTTTTAAATAATGGGCTTTGACACCAAAAAAGTTATAAAACACTGCAGTAGAGGCATAGAAGTTCCAAGTAATCAACACTACTGCAAAAAAGACACCACTTTAATTAATTTTGATATAAGATATATTGTAATATAATAAGTATATGGTCCATGTCATTAATAAGTAATGGGTTTCCCTGTTTCGTTTTAAAACACAGTCCCAGATGATTATTAACTACTGAGAAAAATTAATCAGCAGCACTGAAATTCATTAGTTCTGAGTTTCTTTGTTTCATTTAAAATGTTTAGTACTGTTATAGATCAGCATTAACTACTACAGTAAGGACAACACAGTAACATTAGTAATTAGCAAAGAGTCTCACATCACACACTCATATATCTGCAAAAAGAACTCTCTATTTGGTATAAAAGTATGTGGGTGTCTGGTCCTTACATTTATATCTTGAAGAACTCAAGTGGCCGTTGTGATGCGATTCATTGGCACTCTAGGCCTCCTTGCCCAACATTTGTACCTAACCTCTATAGAATCCTTGTATTGGAATGGCAAAATCGCTGCAGCCACAATCTGAAATCCTAGACTTTATAGCCAGATGTTTAAAAGGAATGTGTGGGTTTGATGGCCATACGTGTGTATGACTTAAACTGTCATTAATTCAATTCAACTCTATTTAGCATTTAACCACATCAGTGATGGAAAGAACTATTTTTTTGGAAGTAGTTTCTAGCAAGAGCACTAAGAGATCCCTTGTAGCTAATAGATTTCTGAATTTGCTATTTGCTAGACTATTGTGGACTGCTCTTCTGGTGCTCCTCTCAGATTGTTATCCATTTTGAAATACAGCTTGATTAAGCTCTTGAGTGGCAAAAAGGGATCATAACAGGAGCAATTTTTCTATGAGTTACTCCCATCGGCCCTGGCCACCATTAATGTAGCAATGTTTCAGTCACACTTAGCAGCCAGGGTGCGGAGCACAAAGGTACAGTCAGTCGAAGACTGAAATGGAGAACTAGGTACTAAAGATCTGAGGCCCCCAAAAACGAAATGAAAATGAAGTTTTTCAAGATGAATTAAACTTTCATCTTAGGAATGTCAAGGAGAAAGACTTTTTACCCCTTAATATATGGAGCTTACCAAAGAACTAAATAGATTGGCTAGGCTGACATGATGAGGTCAAACTAGTTTTTGCTGTCTCAAAAACACTGATATGATAAACTGTTTTTACGTTTCTAATTATATTGGCACAGTCGTGTGTCACCCTCTGGTGGCCAATGATGGCATAGCCAATGATGCAGCCCAACACTGGGCTGTTGTACATTATGCAATAGTCGTTTTGATTTTGAATCATTTTTACAAGATTCTGAACTTAATGTTATTTTTGTCTAAATTTGTTAATGCTATGGAATAATAAACAAATTAAACAGCCACATTTCACAAAAAAATTGCACAAAAATCTATTGCCAAGCCCTAGGCATGGTGCATAATGTGTGTTTATGTAGTTTATACTTTTTTCTTAGTATATTTATTTTCTTTTTGTAAAACATTTTTAAATAGAGACCTTATGTCATGCTTGTTTTCTGTAGATAAGATTTTTGTGAACTAGAATTTTAGTAAGAAAAAAGCAAGGAGAAGAAAGGGAAGGGCTTATGATCAATGTAAAAAAAATTGGAGGAAGTGTTATGGCATTGGCATCAGTTGCTGCCAATAGAACTGGGAATGTATTGCTGATGTGACTGCTGATGGAAGCAGCAGGATTAATTTTAAAGTCAAATGCTGCAAAAATAAAAGGGCAGAGCTACAAAGTACAGAGGAATAACAACACAACACATATGGAACAACCCTTAAAGCAAAAAAGAAATGAAATGTCTATCAACCCTACTGAGTATTCATTTTAGTTACTAAAGGCAAAGCTGAATGCAGAAAGATGCACAAACAAGCAGTAGTTGAAAGACACCAGGGAGTCACTATCTGCCAAGTATTAACATCCATATATCATTTTCAAATATATAATTTGTTGGTTTTTTGCCATTTTGAATGGAGAAACTTTAGAAAAAAGATAATAAATAAATAAAAACACTCAAATTCCTGAGTGATTAATGCAATGTTTTGGGAAAAAAAAAACAACAACCTTCATTCAAAGCTGAAAGTCTGGAAAAGAAATAACTAATTATATTACTGGACAAATACCTACGGTAAAGAACTGAGGCAAAAAGGTTTCGGTGGCTATTCGTAGGAACTAAGAAGCGGTTTTGGCAATTAATCAGCACAGATAGATGATTGCTGGAACTGTCGGCTGTCAGTAAAACCCTATGTCGATAGTTTTTCTGGGTTGCTTTCTAGATTATGAGAGAAGTTGCTAGATGTGAAATACTGATGCTGTGTTGCTTATTTAAAGTGACTTTTTTTTATTTATTTTTCGTGTTACTCTTTGTTTTAATTTAAATTCATGTCTTTTATTTTTCCCACTTTCCCCCTCATTTATTAATATAATTAATGCATTTATTTTTTATTTTATTTAGAACATTTTCATGATTCAGAACTGGTTTTTATTAATTTATTTAATAATTTATTTATTTTTATTATCCAGCCATTATACGCCATTCAGCCAGCCAATCAGTTTTGTCGTACACAATCAGCTGCCATTTAAACACATTCAAATCATCCATGAGTGCCTGAGTGTTCTCACATTGATATTGGCAGATCCTGATCGATTCTGACTGCAGTCATGCAGAATGTAGGAGGCTTAAATGTCACAACGGGAGATCCAGGATTCAGTGTGTGAACTTTCTTTCTCTAATTTTACTTTAAACAGCTTTACTTCAACTTATGAGGAGGTGTATGAGAAGTTTGACACCAAGGAAGGAGAAAAAAGGATTTTGCTGGCACTGGTTTTTAAGAATAAGGGAGATGTGCAGACCTGCAGTAACTACAGGGGAATTAAGTTGATCAGTCACACCATCAAGTTATGGGAAAGAGTAGTGGAAGCCAGGCTGAGAGAAGAGGTGACCATCTGTAAGCAGCAGTATGGTTTCATGCGGAGAAAGAGCACCACAGATGTAATATTCGCTTTGAGAATGTTGATGGAGACGTATAGAGAAGGTCAGAAGGAGTTGCATTGTGTGTTTAGAGAAAGTGTACAACAGTGTGGAGAGAGGAATTTTGATATTGTATGAATAAGTCAGGTGTGGCAGAGAAGTATGTGAGGGTGGTGCAGGACATGTATGAGGACAGTGTGACAGGAGTGAAGTGTGCAGTAGGAACGACACAATGGTTCAAGGTGGAGGTTGGACTGCATCGGGGAGCTGCTTTGAGCCCTTTCCTGTTTGCAGTGGTGATGGACAGGTTGATGGACGAGGTCAGACATGAGTCTCTGTGGACTATGATGTTTGCGGATGATATTGTGATTTGTGGTGAGGTTCCCTGGTGGTCTAGTGGTTAGGATGCAGCGCTCTCACCGATGTGGCTCGGGTTCGATCCCCGGTAAGGAAACCAACCCCAGACACTTTCAGTGCCGGTCCCAAGCCTGGATAAATAGGGAGGGTTGCGTTAGGAAGGGCATCCAGCATAAAAACATGTGCCAAGTCAAACGTGCGGAGGATCCGCTGTGGCGACCCCTGTGGAGAAGCCAAAAGAAAGTTTATTGTGATTTGTGGTGAGAGTAGGGAGCAGGTGGAGAAGAGCCTGGAGAGATGGAGGTACATGCTGGAAAGAAGAGGAATGAAAGTCAGTAGGAGTAAGATAGAGTCCATGTGTGTGAATGAGAGGGAGGGCAGTGGAGTGGTGTGGTTGCAGTGAGAAGAGGTGATGAAGGTGGAGGAGTTCAGGTACCTGGAGTCAAAAGTGCAAAGTACTGATGGATGATTCTCTGTGGCGACCCCTAATGGAAGAAGCCGAAAGAAGAAGATCTGTTCAACTTAAAATTTCTATTTTGGAGTCAGAGGGTAATCAGTCAGCTTTTGAATGCAGCTGCAGCTCAGTTTTCTTTCGTCTGAGCACTCAAATTATTTCTAGTGACATTTCGCTTATCAATGATTAAATTAATTTTTAACAAATTATTCATATTACACAGGACTATATAAATGTATAAGCCACACATGTGCAATATTATGTTTGGAGAAGACTCAGAAGATGAACTACAAACAAAAGATGCTGCTGTTAAAGTTTGGGTGGGGGGGAGGGGGGTGTTGGTGGTGTAGAATTTTAGCTATATTCTGCACTAATGACTTAAACAATTATTTGCTTCTTCAATCACTTGTGCCAGAGAGCTCTAATACCCAATGCTCTGCAATCTACTGACCATTTCTTTAATATGAGATTAAAATAAAATCTTAATCACTTTTTTACTGATATTATTAGTACTTGTGCTAGTTTTATTAAGGAAAATAGCCTTGGATCCAAGAACCTGAATAATTATTCATGCAATTTCATGCTACTGACACAGACATGTCTTCCTGTCAGAGGTCTGCAGTGTTGTAACATAGAAGAAATTTACACTTGTCATTTTGCTGACACCCTTATCTGAAATGACTTAGATTTTTCTCATTATTAGACCTGAGCAGGTTGAGGGTTTGTTTAAAAACACAGCAATGGCAGCTTGGTGATGCAGAGATATGAAGACCTTCCAGTCTGTATCTTGATATCATTAACCTGTGAGTCAAGATGGTGAATTCTTTGAAGTAGGTTATCTTTAACTGTATGTGTGACTTGACTGTGTCAATGGACTCCACCTTGGCCTGGGCCTCTCCCTCCGGGCAGAAGTCTCCCTGGCATCATACCCCTCTTCCAGCATGGGGTTTCAGCACCACTGCAGCACACTCACTGGTTCAATGTTTACCAAGCAGAGCTTTCTTTTTCTTTTGCAGGGCCCAATTAATTTAACCTGAGGAATGTCCCATGGGTGCTACCAGGACAACAACCATGTTAAAATGGCTATTTTTTCTTATGCAAGTCTTCTTCCACCCTGAAAAGGAATAAAAAAAATGTATTGTGACAAAAAAATGGTTCTTAACTGAACCTGGATTGTGTAAAATTACTCACCTCGTATATGATAATCCAATGCTATAAAGGCATGTATAATTATTATAGACATTAAATCTATGACATGGTAACCTATTAATAAGCAATAAACAAAAAGAACCTTGATGTTACAGTGTCCTTGGGGTTTTTTTTTCCCCCTTTATCTCATCTCAATGTCTACTCTGGTCATGGATGTGGGTGCCTATCTGAGTCACATCTGGCATCATGATGAAAAGCAGACTGTAAGCAAGTATTTCTCTCTGTTGCTTTCTCACACTTTTATTTCCAAGGTTTACAGACTCCAATTAAAATACTGCAATAGAGGCTGTAGTACAGCCTGGAGCTTTTTCTTTTTTTGCACAAGAGACATGATCAGGGAATCCTTGAGATGATAAATGATTTGCTTGGTAAAGATTCCAATGCACCAAGAGAACAACTTCTTCTTCTTTCGGCTTCTCCCATTAGGGGTCACCACAGCGGATCATCCGTCTCCATACCCCCTGTCCTCTACATCTGCCTCTTTTATCCCAAATACCTGCATGTCTTCCCTCACCACATCCATAAACCGCCTCCTTGGCCTTCCTATTTTTCTCCTTCCTGGTGGTTCCATTCTCAGCATTCTCTTACCAATATGCCCCATGTCCCTCCTTTGCTTAACATCTTCCGCTACCTCCAGCTCCACCTCCTGTCTTTTACTCAATGCCGCTGTCTCTAAACCATACAACATCTCAGGTCTCACCACAGTCCTATAAACTTTCCCTTTCACTCTCACAGATACTCTTCTATCACAAATCACTCCTGCTATCACTCTTCTCCACCCACTCCACCCTGCCTGCACTCTTTTCTTCACATTTCTAACACACTCTCCATTACCAATGCACCAAAAGAACAAAAATGTAATCTCTGGCATATCGCCTCCACCTAGTGGTGGAAATAGTTCTAGACAGTAGGATGGTAGGATTCACAGATTTGCATTGATGCATTTACATTAATGATGTGATGAATTAATTTTAAAAAGTGTGCATCGGATACATTTGCATGTTTTTAACATATTTGCCATGGTAAAAATTGTTTATTTATATATAGTTATTAGTAAACATTACACTTTTATTATTTGGAAAGAAACCAAACATTTGTGGTCAGTTTTATACTGTATATGTAGGTTGATTTCTCTTCACTTAGCAGTTTCTCAAGCATGTTCTCTCAACGCCACTGCTGCTACGTGAACATGACGGGTCACAGCACCACGGAGACCGAGCATAGCATCATATTTTGTTCCATTGCATCGTATTGCATCAAATCGCATTGTGTTGAAACAAATGGAAATCAGATCACACTTCATGTGTATCTTTATTATAGCATATAGTTGCCGATGCATCTAGATGTGAACCCCATGGGCCTCATTTCTGGAGATGCAAATACCTAGTAGATAGACTGGGTTTGAAAGTAAATTTTCACGTTCCACAGTTTGCTCCCCCTGCATGCATATAGATTGTATTGTTTGCTAAAACTGAGCAAGGGACATTCAACTAAAATATGCATTTATATATATCATTTGATGTCTACACAATCTAAAACAACATACTCGTATGAAAAAAGGTAAAATCAGGAAACTCTGGGAGAATAGTTGTTTCTTCCTCGTCCTGCCCACCAACCATAAGAAACTTTGGATTCAATCTTCTTGAAAATAATATAAGCCTATTTTTTAGTTGTTAGAATAGAATAGAATAGAATAGCCTTTATTTGGCACATATATTTTACAGCACGGTGAAATTCGTTCTTTGCATATACCAGCTTGCTCAGAGGCTGGGGTCAGATGGTGCTCCTGGAGCACAGAGGGTTAAGGGCCTTGCTCAAGGGCCCCAGAGTGGCGATACCTGGGCTTGAACCCCTGACGTTCCAATCAGTAACCCAGCACCTTAACCACTGAGCCACCACTCCCCCACAAAAACCCACATCAAAGTAATCAGACATGACACCAATTTATATAGGTTTCCTAATTATACCTGCATTTTTGCCCACAATATTTTGACAGATTTTTTTCTAGAACAATCTGAACAATCATTGCTTTAAAATTGATTTACTCAATATAGATGGGAAAAGAATGATTTCCTAGTAGGATTTTATCCAGAGACTTTGAGATGTATAATAGGCCTTAAAATAGCAAATATGTTTGTGAGAGACTTTTTGTTTACCCCTTTTCAAATTGGAGATTGTGTGTGTGTGTGTGTGTGTGTGTGTGTGTGTGTGTGTGTGTGAGACTGTCACATCCCATGCTGAACCAATCTGAACCATCCAGGTATCAAGTGCAGAAGTAGGAATGTTCTTGTGGATTCTTCTCCATCGAAAAATCATGCACAAGTTGTATAATGGTGTTCAGATTTTTGCAGGGTGGGCTTGTTGAAGGTCTCCCTGATCTCTCGCCGTCTTCCAGTGATGTTCCTTCGCTCTGAAAACGTGCATGCAACTCAATAGAACTCGAACGACTCGTTGCAGCATAGCATTATGTCATGTCAGACGTCTCTGTGGCAGATTTGCTCAGTTTCACGCAGAATTTTACGTTTGCTTTTTGTTCTTACTTGCTGCCCATGATGAAATCGCAGATGTGGTAACGCATGTGGTCAGAAAAGCACCAGTTAACACTATTAGTCTCAAAACCTTTTGATACCACCTCGTTTATGCTGATGATGAAATCACATATTTTAGAATAATGAAATCACTCACTATTAACAGTCCTTGCTCTTCTATGAATATTACAGTTTTTGAAATGATGTAATTCTGACTGGTGAATAGGTGTGCAGCATTATACTGTCAGAATTTGGGGAAGTTCTTGCCTAAGTTTCTTACTTAATTTTAATTATATGTGTTTCTCAAGATTTTGCCACTAGATGTCACTATTGTGTGTTTTCTCTCTCTGCTTTCTAGCCACTGCTTCCAATGCTTCCACCTGCGTTTTGTTAGCTCTGGTCTATTTAAATTCCCATTTTTTTGCAGGTTTTTGTTTTTTTTGGTTTGTGGATGTTGTAGGATTATTTTGCCATGTGGTCCAAGTTTGGCTCTGAATTTGAGCTCTTGCCCTTCATTATGGCATATTGCTGGAGCTTCTGCCTTTCACCCAAGCTACTCGGGTTTGAGACTTTGACCTGACAGTATTTTTTCACGTTCTATTCAAGGGCTATTTGAACCTTTTCTTTAAACTCAGTTCTCAGGAAACTGCTTACTGTTTATCTTACCATTAAAGAAATCCTATTTTGCTGTTTGCTACAAAACTCATGTTAAATACTCAAGCAAATGTTAAACCACCAAATAATTTTAATAGTTTTTTTATATATTTTATTTTGGCCAATCTTTTTTTTTAAATGATGCTAGTTATAACTAAATGAGTGTGAAGATAAGTTCATAAACATTGTCTATTCTTTACCACAGAAATGCAGGAATGCCAGAGTCACTTTACACGTACGCAGATGTTCTTCTCACACTGAATAAATAACCACAACATGGACGGTGGTACTTTATGGTCAACAGCATGTAATAATTTCTTCTTTTTCTTTTTTTTTCTTTATAGATTATTAATCAGCCAGATATTTGTAGTTTGTAATGTTCATCATCCTGTAAAGAGAGCAGCTTGTCTCTCTAGTTCTCTTAGGTGAGAAGGGTTTGATCTCGGAGCTGAAGTCAGAGCAGCACATCATCACGCAACCTGTAGAGGTAAAATCAAACGTTTTGTTTTTTATTTTGGAAAAGTTGATAAAATTGTTTTAAACAATTTTTTTAACCTAGAATTTCGAATAACAACAATTTATTACCATATTAAATAGTGTTTTAAATATGATCTTACCTCAGTTTTTCCAGTGTACAGTGAGGATTTTCCAGTACAGTGGTGAGGCTCTTCACTCCAGACTCTCCTACATGATTAAAGCACAGATCTCTCAGATGTGACGGGTTTGATCTCAAAACTAAAGCCAAAGCAGAACAATATTCATCCAAGGCACAATCACACAACCTGTAGAGATGCAATGACACTTCATCAGCAGATAAAAAAGTAGTCTAGGTACTGTAATTTCCGGACTATTAAACACACCCAAATATACGCTGTCGAGTAGACTGACACAAAACTGGCAAAAAGCCATGAGCAAAAAAGGGCTCACTGATGCACCTGTATATTTAATCAAGTCAAGTAGGCTTTATTTGGACCCCACAGAGGAGCCACTGTAGCACAAATTGCTGAAAATATCAATGGCTATTATTTTAAAAAATGTATTAGACCAAACAATGAATCACATATGCAATGCAGTCCAGAGTGCACCATGCTCACCCCACTGCCAACAGCAACTACAAGGGTTACATGGGATTTCAGTGGAACATTGCAACACGGATAGCTGATCTGGTAAATGACATATTCCTTCCCATATATATGGGCATTTGCTGCGGTCATTTGCCAAGAAAAAGATGGCATCTAGGAAGGGTTCTGGTCGTCCCAAACGTCTTCCATTTGAGGATTATGGAGGACACTGTGCTCTTAGGAACCTTAAGGGCAACAGACATTTTTTTATAACCATGGCTAGATCTGTGCCCTGCCACAAGTCTGTCTCTGAGCTCTTCAGGCAGTTCCTTTGACCCCATGATTCTCATTTGCTCTGCATGCATTGTGATCTGTAGGGTCTTATATATAAATCAAATCAAAATCAAATTTTATTTGTCACATACACATACATACAGGGGACGACATGCAGTGAAATGCTTTTAAAGATGGTCCGGCATAAGGGAATAAAATGGGGTGAAAAGGGGAAAAAAAAATTTTAATATAATAACAACATTTAAAAAGAAAAATATAATTAAGAAAAGAAGGCAGATAAACAGGGATATAAATATATATATATATATATACACACACACACACACAAAAAATTTTTTATGGCAGTGTGCAGTTAAACAGTAAACAACAGTAAACAAGTTAGGCACGGTTTTTGAGTGTCCATGAATGTCTGTGTGCAGTAAGGTGTGGTGTAAAGTGTCCTTGTGCGGAATGGTGTGGTTTTAAAATAAGAATAAAAATATGAAAAAAATATGAAATAAATATGAAATGTAAAGTGCACTGTGCTGTGCAAGTCCAGTGTATAATGTGCCGTAGCACGAAAGTGTGATTGTGCAGGGGAAAAAGGGTGATGATGGAGAGAGTGGGCCAGTTTTTAGATCCTGGGTGTTTCCTGGTTTAAACTCCGAATGGCCTGCGGGAAGAAGCTCCTCCTCATTCTCTCTGTGTTCGCCTTCAGGGAGCGGAAGCGTTTCCCCGATCGCAACAGAGAAAAGAGTCCATTGTTGGGAAGGCTAAGGTCCTTCACAATCTTCCTGGCTCTGGTCCTGCACCGCGTGCTGTAGATGTCCTGCAGGTCAGGAAGCTCGGTGTGGATGGTACGTTCAGCTGAACGCACCACCCTCTGGAGGGCTCGTCTGTCCTGCATGGTGCTGTTCCCGAACCAGGAAGTGATGTTACTCGTCAGAACACAACAGAATCTTAAGCACCTGAGAGGGTAGTGTAAAGTCCCTTAAGCATCTCAGATGGTACAGACGCTGCCGGGCCTTCTTCACCAGGGTGTTGATGTGACAGGACCAAGACAGGTCCTGTGTGATGTGAACACCCAGGTACCGGAAACTGTCCACTCTTTCCACTGGAGTCCCGCAGATGTTTAGCAGTTGGTATGACCACTCCCGCTTTATGCTGAAGACAGCTGTGTGGCCTTCCTATTCAAGTCCAATCAGTTTAATCAAACACTTCTGGACTCAAATGAAGATGTAGAACTGTCTCAAGGAAGATCAGAAGAAATGGATAGCACCTGAGTTAAATATATGAGTGTCACAGCAAAAGGGCTGAATACTTAGGACCATGTGATATTTAAGTTTTTCTTTTTTAATAAATTTGCAAAAATGTCAACAATTCTGTTTTTTTTCTGTCAATATGGGGTGCTATGTCTACATTATTGAGGAGAAGAAATTAACTTAAATCATTTTAGCAAATGGTTGCAATATAACAAAGAGTGAAAAAGTTAATGGGGTCTGAATACTTTCCATACCCACTGTAAATCTCCAAAACAGCAGGTCTTCTTGGGTGTTTCTAGTATGCTGTGTTTTGTACTCACCAAAAGTAATCAAAAAAGGCGGTGGCAAAACTGGCAAAAAGCCATAAGTAAAAAAGGGCTCACAGATGCACCTGTATTTTCAATTAAGTCAAGTAGGTTTTATTTGGCCCCCACGGAGGAGCCACTGTAGCACAAATTGCTGAAAATATCAATGGCCATTATTTAAAAAAAATTATTAGACCAAACAGTGAACCACATATGCAATGGGGTCCAGAGTGCAGCATGCTCACCCCTTGTCCACTGCCAACAGCAACTACAAGGGTTACATGGGCATTCAGTGAAACATTGCAACACGGATAGCTGATCTGGTAAATGACATATTCCTTCCCATATATATGGGCATTTGCTGCGGTCATTTGCCAAGAAAAAGATGGCATCAAAATGCATTATGGGAAAAAGGCAAGCCAGTGGAGGCAGTGTGATTCTCTGGGCAATATTCTGACTGAAACCTTCATGTGGAGGTTACTTTGAGACCAAGCACATGACTTCATGGCAATATTCAATTCTCCGAAAGCAGCTTTCCAGACATATAAATTAAATTTGAAGTATAGGTTAAGTGACTATAAGTTTGTTCCTTATAAGTTAATCCCTGACGTCCGAGCCAGTGGTCACTGTGGCAAGGAAAAACTCTCTGAGCCGGTATGAGGAAGACCGAAGAAAAAGACTAAAAAGGAAGCCTGTCCTCATCTGAATGGCACTGAATTTCCATTAATTACAATTCATCATTGTTGAGGTGTACTGTTCAGTCATGGTTGCTGAAATTCAGAACTATTCATGCAAATGCTGGACCTAAGTTGTCGTAGCAGACTGTTGATATTCATAACAGTCCAAATCCATCCTAAAAGTTCTTGAGTTGCTCAGTAACATCATGGATCTTTAGACTGTGCTCCATAATTGCAGTGAGCTCTTTCAAAAAAAGATAATGCTCCATGCCATATTTAAAAAATTGTTCATGAATAATTTCATTAACATGAGTGTTGGGTCTGGACAGGCTCAATAACCAGAAACTTTAATCACAAAACAGAGACTTATCAATGATTTGCACTAAATACAAGAGTATAAACAGGGACAGAAGGGTGGACAAAATGTCTGCTAAACGAGGGTCATGAGAGGTCTGCTTCCTCTAAATCAAGGCATTTTTGTCTAACACTGTTCAGCGTCTTTGTTCATTAGTATCACAGTAATTTTCATGTGTTTGTCCCAAAGACTCTGTGACAAATCATTAGTGGCACAGTAGTGAAACAATTTTAAACAATGTTTCTTCTCAGCTTTCCTCTCCCTCATTGATGATAAAACTAAAACTTCTGCTTCATTCTCACTATTAGGGAAAATGTCTTAATAAGGAGCTCTAATGGTCTTAGCACAGTTTCTCCAGTCTACTGTGAGGATTTTTCAATAAAGCAGAAAGACACTTTACTCTGGATTCTCCTATTTTATTAAAGGACAAATTCAGTTCTCTCACGTGTGAGGGGTTTGATCCCATAGCCAAAGTCAGAGCAGCACAGCCTTCATATGAGACACCAGATTTGATTTCACATAATTTTTAGTTCAGTTCAGTGGCAAATTCATTCATTATATAATTTACATTTAAATGCGACTTTTAAACAGCACACAGACACAGTGACGGCATGTCATGTTTTGGGCTGCAGCTTTTTACATACAAAGATTGCATTTGATACCTGGGCCTTCAGTGGAGGCTTACCTGACCTAATCCACCTCTTAATACCACCATCACATCACAATTATAGAAACCATCAATACTGTACAAAAACACAATATAACAACACGTGGCATTACAGAGAGAAAGACATTTCACATATGGAGGTTGAAAACCATTTCACTAAAGCAAGAAACCTAGATGTCTAGCTATTCTTTAAAATGGATTTTTAAGTATGTCTGAGATCAAATCAGTTTCTCTTTTTCCGTAGACATAAAAAAGTTTAACTCGGATGCACTAATGTGTGCAGAGCTACACACGTGTTTTGCCAGTCAAACTTGGCTGTAACAGTTTCCCTCTGACCAACCAATCAGAGGAGGGAAAAATGCTGACGCTATTCTGGGCCAGCCAGCTGCCCTGAGAGGAGAATATGAAATCTGATTGGTTAAAGAAACAAAGTTAGTTCTTGAGGAGACTAGGGTCAAAATGACCAGCAGTATTGACTTTAAAGGCTCTGGGCAGATAAGATTGACATGGCAGCACATAGAGGGTGAAATTTGATTAGACAAAAAAAATCTAACATCCAGATACACGTACTGGAAGCAGTGCAGCCACGAGAAACGCTACGAAATAAAGAGAATAAACTGTTGGGAATACATTAATAAAATTTCATAGAACTAATATTCGAATATATGTTTTTAATGTAGGTCAGTGCTACTGATAGTGTTTAGGCCAGCAGAGAAGGCGTTGCTGGCCCTGACCGCCTGCCACTGCAAAGATATGACCCAAGACTGTGATAAATCGCAAGTGTGAAGTGAAAAGAAACTTCCTCCTTAGGTAGCAACTAAATCTGCTTTAGATTCAATTTTTAAAGAAAGTGTCTTAGTAAAAAGCAGGTCATCTTACCTTAGTGTCTTCAGGTTACATTGAGGATTCTCCAGTACAGCAGAGAGACACCTAAATCCTGAGTCTCCAACTTTATTAGCTGACAGAGTTGGTTCTCTCAGGTGTGGAAGGTTTGATTTTAGAGCTGAAGTCAGAGCAGAACAGCCTTTATCTGAAACACTGCACTTATAGAACCTGTAGAGACAAAATTACACTTTTCATTAACAGATTTGTATCTGGCTTTAAGACCTAATCTTAACTTTAGATAGTTTAAACCTATATTTAGGGGACATTTAACTTCTCTATACCCTCTGCAGTGAATTCATATTTTTACTAATGAACATTTAAACCAGCATGAAAAACTGCACTTCACCTGTGTTCTGAGCTGCACGGCATCGGGAGAAAAACTTCACCTATGGTGATTTTTAAATGCATGACGATGCCAAAAGAAAAACTCCCGAGAGAAATTGTTGTGAAACGGAGGAGGAAGACAGTGAACAATGACTTTCTTGGAAGGCTACTGTTTAGATACAAGCCGTGTCACAGACACTGTCATTTATTAAAGCCTGTGTAAAGTTTATTAGTTTCAATGTAGGAACAAATTCAGTGGGCGCAGCATATATTTGGGTGCGTTTAATAGTCCGGAAATTACGGTACCTAAATTTCTAGATGTTACAAAAAAGATCCTGATTCATTACAGTATGAGTGTAGCTTGAAAGGTACATTATTTTAATCATATCTGTATATTTAAGCATACAGTAATTAGCATTCAGTGAGGCTCTGTGTTACTATATGAATGCATTTGAGCCAGTGTGTTTACTCAGTGGTGGGCTGAGCATTTTACACCTAGGCCTTCAATGGTGTGCTACCATCAATATTATACTATCAATATTATAGAGACATACAGTATAACAGAGCGCTGCATCACAGACAGAAATCTACAACTGCAAAAACTAAACATTTCCCCAGGACCAAGGTGCTACATCAAGAAAATAAATTACCAAAAGAAACACTGAGCTACATCCAAAACTCTAAACTAACAACACAAAGTGCACATTTAGAGCTAAGAAATTGAAGACAACATGAGACAAAACAGCAAACACAGTGGCATCGTATCGCAACGTTAGTCAGTATGTTGCAGAAGATTCGTCTGCTCCGATTAGGGGTCGCTACAGCGGATCATCCGTCCCCATAATACTCTGAACTCTACATCTGCCTTTTACAAACTAAATTCCTGCATGTCTTCCCAAACCACCTCCATACACCTCCTCCGCGGCCTTCCTCTTTTCCTCCTTCCTGGCAGCACCATCCTCAGCATTCTCCTACCGATATACCCTATGTCTCTCCTCTGCACATGTTCAAACCCTTCTTTCCAGTGCGTACCTCCACCCCTCCAGGCTCTTCTCAACCTGCTTTCTACTCTCACCACAAAACACAACATAATCCGCAAACATCATAGTCCATGGAGACTACTGTCTGACCCCACCCATCTACCTGTCCATCACCACTTCAAACAGGAAAGGGCTCAGAGGCGATCTTGATGCAGTCCAACCTCCACCTTGAACCAGTCTGTTGTTCCTACTGAACACTTTACTGCTGTCACACTGTCCTCATAAATGTCCTGCACCACCCTCACATACTTCTCTGACACACCTGACTTTCTCATACAATACCACAACTCCTCCTTAGGCACCCTGATGTATGCGTTCCCTAAATCCACAAACACACAATGCAACTCCTTCTGACCTTCTCTATACTTTTCTCTATACTTTTCCTCGGCATGAAACCAAACTGCTGCTCAGAGATGGTCACCTCTTCTCTCAGCCTGGATTCCGCTACTCTTTTCCATAACTCCATGGTGTCTAGCTACACTGTCCCCTGCCAACACCTTACAGTCTCCAGTTTCCTTCAGGTTGCATCTCCTACATAGAACATAGTCCACCTGTGTGCACCTTCCACCACTCTTATGCGTCACCTTATGATCCTCCTTCTTCTTCAAATAAGTGTTCACCACTGCCATTTCTATCCTTTTAGCTAATTCTACCACCATCTGCCCTTTCACATTTCTCTTCTTAAAACCATACCTACCATCACCTCATCACCTCTGTTCAAACCTACATGCCCATTTAAATCTGCCCTAATCACCAATCTTCCATTCCTAGGTACACCTTTCAACCATTTTATCTAACTCACTCCAGAATGTCACAGCCCACTTGTGAAGCATAAGCACTGATGACATTTATCCTCACGCCACTCTTCCAGCTTCATGCAATCACCCTATCAGAAACTCTCTTTACCTCAACTACACTCTTACTAAACTCTTCCTTCAGAATCACCCCTACACCATTTCTCTTTCCATCCGTACCATTATAGAACAGTTTAAACCCACCTCCAATTTTCCTGGCCTCACTTCCTATCTACTCGGTCTCTTGAACACACAATATATCCTCTCCTTCTCCTCCTTCGGCCAACAGTAGCCCAATATACACCGCTACTCCGATGACTAATGATACCTGTAGCGGTCAGTGGTAACCCGGGTCTCGACTGACTATGTATGAATTTTCCTTTCGTGATCAGCATGTTTGATTTGGCACGTTTTATGCTGGATCCCCCTTCTAACGCAACTCTCCCCATTTATCCGGGCTTGGGACCGGCACTAAGAGTGCACTGGCTTGTGCAACCCTAATGGCTGGGTTTACATGACTAATTAATTTCACTAATTTAAACAATAAAGTTCTGTGAAGAAATGTACGTTAAATCATTTATTTAATTCAGCTGCTTGTTTTTGTTATTTTTTGTGGCATAAAGTATTGTGTCTGCGTTTACACGGGAAACTTGAATTGGGGTTGAGGTGTCTTTATTAGGGACCAAAACTGAAAGTAAAAAGAGGCTGCCGAGGAAAGGTGGTGAGGCGTGGCCAGAGAGGAAAAAAAAGCCTTGTAAGGACGCCAACACCCTCTTGTTTGCTGCGCTGGGCTGTGCCCCCTCAGCACCATTCTTCCACACATTGCTGACAGTTCAGTTCGGAGAACTTGCCCCTTTTGGAACATGAGGTGGAGGCCTGTCATCACAATATATAAATATATATATATATTTATATATTGTGATGACAATATAATTATTCTCTGGTGTATAAACAACAGTTTGCAATTAACTGTAGTAACTGTTTTTATACAGCCTAAACTGGGAGGAACCAAATGTTTCTGAAATGTTGGTAAGAAAGGTTTTACTAATGAACATACCACAGAGATTATTGACAGTGTGAAATATATTTTAATAAATTTGTACTGCTCAAAATATGTATAGTATATCTTAATACATTGATGACATACTGTGATATGATATTTAATGTTCTCTCTGTAAAAAAATGTGCACCGAATATTGAAAAAACAATTTGTGCATATTTATCACAAAAAGAACCTGTTAAATATTAAGTAAATGTAAGAATTGTTTTTAAATTATTTTAAGTTATGTGATGAAATTCTTTAGCCTTTTTGTTATATATTTTATGGAGTACAAATTGACATCAAGAGGTTTGAAGGGCTTGTCATATTGAAAGGACAAATTACCAACTAAATGGGTCCATTATGGTCCTTTTGCACTGAGGTTCAGGTTAGAAAATCTTAGAAAAAAAAGAAATCATGGTAAAAGAATACTAATGAATTTTCAGCAAGAAGTTTCAATCTGTGAGTCGTTTCGCCAAAAGATCCAGTTCAAAGAGTCGATTCATTCCAATTGACACATAATGTAATGAATCCACCCTCCTAAAGTGAAAGTGTTTCTCGCTTGCCTTCCACTTTTTGTCAGGCAGTTGGAAAAGGAAAAACTAATGACCAAAGGTGAGATTTTATAAGCAATTTTATATAAGCAGAATGTGAATATGTTGTATATAAAAAAAAGTTAACTGTAACTGTAAAACTGTTTGATTTTTTACAGGTTGTGCAACAACTTTTACACCTTCTGAATGTCTTTGGAATATTGTTTCATTAATGACAATCAAATGTAATGTTAAAAAATGTTAATAACAAAATTGTAGCCAAGTTATATATCTATCAAAGAAATGTCAGTGTAACTTACAATATACTGTAAGTATTCAAGTTTGCCTATAAAAAGCATGAGGTTGTATGTGACATGATGCAATGGAAACACTTTTACTTTTATTTACATTTACATTTGCTGCATTTAGCAGACTCCCCTGTCCAGAGCGACGTACAAAAGTGCTTTGAGTCTCTAGTAATGAATAAATCTACACTGGTACGCAAGATTACAAACTTAATATAAATATAACTCTTGAATTCTACAATTGGAAAGTGCTAATTTAACTGTTTCAGGAAAAGGTAGGTCATCAATCGTCGCTTGAAGAAGGGACTCAGACAGCTTGGTGCAGTGCGAGATGTGATGAGGTCTCTGAGGTAAGATGCCGCTGGTCCATTTTTGGCCTTGTAGAAAAGCATCAGTTTTGAATATGATATGTGCAGCTACTGGAAGCCAATGAAGGGAGCGCAACAGTGGGGTGGTGTGGGAGAACTTGGGCTGATTGAACACAAGCCGTGCAGCTGCGTTTTTTTATTTAGTTTACTGCAGTTTATCTATTGCAAAATATTGAGTAAGTTCATCACATTAAATAGTGTACGCATTTTATAGAAGTAATGCATAATATTTACTAGAGTAAATTTATAGAATTGTTTTGTTTGTGAAATAAAAAAAATATATTTTTTTACTTTTTGAGCCATGGCGAAAAGATCAAATTAAATCAAGGTGTGGTATAAAGTGCACTGTGCTGTGCAAGTCCACAGTTAAAGTGACTGTCCAGAGTTTAAAGTGTTGTAGTGCGAAAAGAAAAGAAAAAGAAAAATGTTTGCAGAAGTGTGATAATGGAGAGAGAGTGACAAGCTTTTAGATCTGGCTTTTAGATCCTGGGTGTTTCCTGGTTTAAACTCCGAATGGCCTGAAGGAGGAAGCTTCTCCATATTCACTCTGTGTTTGCTTTCAGGGGGCGTTTCCCTGAAAGCAACAAAGAAAAGAGTCCAAAAGATAAAACTAAAGGCACGATTAAGGAAAACTACAGACTTTAAGGTTATATTAATGTTATGCAGTAAGAACAGTTTACTAACTGTTTACTGTTTACTAAAGCTGAGTGATTTTATTATTATAAATGACAATTCTACAGCATATATTCATAAAATGCTTGTGTATAAATGGCAGTTGTTACTGGTACAGACTACCTGCAAAACCTGTTTTACAGACTACCTGCAAAACAGGTTTTTATTTGAAATGTAAATTAAATTGTTTCAGCTTCCTCTATTCAAATTCTCATGCATGAAAGAGGGCATGTTTAGGGACACATTTTGTGTACATTATTTTCCATCTGCAATGCATTTCTTTAATAGATGATTCATAATTTCTTATTTTTAATTAATAGTTTATTTCTTAATCTAATTATGTGTGCAGAAGTGACTAATGAACTACTACTGAGTGATACTTCACCAGACTCTGCTGTGTTGTACTTGATCTTATCCAAGCCAAGTGAAATTGTGTTTTATAGGAGTGTGATCCATTTCAGTAGAAAAAAATCAGACTCTTCTTTGTACATACTTTACTGATATTCAAAGATGGCGACAACTGATCTAGACACAGATAATGGTTCCTCAGCCACAAAAAAAAGGTAATCAACAATGTTCTTGTATTGTAATCATTACATAACTATGACCACCACAATAATTTAACCAAATGCAAATAATTTCAGTAGTTTAACTCAAACAATGACATAAACAATTCATTGACTCCTAAGAAATTTAACAATGTCTGTAAAAGATTTTCTGAATCACTGTCTATAATGTTGCAGTAAGCTCCAAGACGAAGGATCAGAATTAACAACACCCAGCTGTATCTCCATGAAAAGTGAACAATCTATGGGTCTCTATGTAGATTTTAAAGATGGAGATTATTCTTCTCCACAAAGGTAACATCTCCTCAGTGTTAATGTAATTGCTAAAGTTAAGCAAAAAAATAGAATGTATTATTTGTATTTATATTGTTTATTCTGTTGTGTGGGACTACGTCAGTGTGCCCATGTTCCTTATGCACAGAGATGTATCTGGATTCTCAGAATCTTTTGATGATATACGTATATACTGTAGATGATTAGATATTTGAAACGAATGTCTTCACAAATTTATGTTGAGGAACATTTATTCTGACACAGTTTTCTGCTGATTAGTGAACCTTTGCCCTACTTTACATCTGAGAGACACTGCCTCTGTAAAACAGTCAGCTGTTTATTTTTTAGGAACACACATTTTCATCACATTCAAATTCTTTTCATAAAATGGTTTCTCAGTTTAAACGTTTGATATGTACTCTATGTTCTATATTGAAAAAAAAAATAGGGTTAATTGGATTTGCACATGATTGCATTCTGTTCAATAACATTTTATATAGTGTCCCACCTTTTAGTGAAATTGGGATTAAATAATCTCATGTATTTGCCTAAACTTGATATATTCTTTTTTTAAAAATAATAAAAATCAACATTTTACACGACCCAAGGCTGAAACATTTAGAAAGATATGGAGTCTGTAAACTATAATACAAATTAATAAACTATTAATTACAAATTATTAGATAAATACTATTTTGATTAAAATGAAGTTACTGCATCACAGCTCAAGTGTCCTCAGTGACTTGTGTGGTGTATCACATCTTGTTTATGTGGGTTTCTTCTGGTTTCCTTCCAACTTCCATGATTTTTGCATTTCTTTATTTATTGCATTTAGGCATAAACATTTATACATTTATATTCAGTTGGGTAAATGTATCTCATTAACACAAATGAACAGTTGACACTGCTGGGGCCATGCTCAAAGCATGGCAGTGCTGAAATTGGTAGCTTAGTGGTTAAAATCTAAGTACTGCCCAGCTGCCATTGCTAGGCCTATGATAGGTAGTATTTTTGATAAAAAAAAAAAAATAATAAATGGGACCTTTGATTGGCTTTGAACCTGGTGTGTAATCCAGCAAACGCCAAAATGGGACGTCACCAGCGGGGTGAAGTCACGAACAGGAAGCTACAAGTTACTTTCTTTGAAGAAAAAATCTCCCTCGCAGCTCGGGCCCCACTTTTGCAGAGGCAAAGCAGCATCTGATGTGTTGGGGTTTGCAAGCAGGAAGTAGCCATTCTTCTAAAGAGGGAGGCCAATGGGGTGGTCTCTCCTTTATTCAGAGAGTCCGGTTTCTACAGCCAGTACTTCGTACAGGAGGGTTCTCCTCTCCCAGGCAGGGGGTACTCTGGCTCACCCCGCCCAGAGTTATGGAGGCTGTGGCTCCTGAGGGGGCACAGTTCTTAGCAGCTGGTCTCTCCACTGAGGTAGTGAAGACCATCCTCCAATCCAGCGCTCCCGCTACGAGGAGGTCATATGCCGCTAAATGGTGCTTGTTTTCTGTGTGCACCATCAGTTGGACACAGTTAACTGGCCAGTAGGTTCAGTGCTGGATTTCCTGCAGGAACAGTTTTGCTGGGCAGTCGCTGGGAAAACACCCTTTGGTGACCCAATTTCTGTGTGGCACTGGGAGGCTGAGGCCCGGGACGTGACTTTCCTGTATGGGACTTGGCCGTTGTGCTGGGGTGTTGTGCCGTCGAGCTATTGGCCCGAGGTGGCCCTTAGGTATCTGTCTATCAAGACTGCTTTCCTTCTGGCTATATCCTCCCTGAAGAGGTTTGGGGACCTACAGGCTCTGTCTGTGGCCCTGTCTCTCCTGGAGTTTACCCCTGGCATGGCCGGTGCTTTCCTTTAATCTAAACCAGGGTATGTATCTAAGGTGCCCACAGCTCCCCGATGACCTGTCATGCTGCAGGCATGCTACCCTCCTCCTTGTTAAGCCCCTGACCAGGCAAAACAAAACCAACTGTGTCCAGTGTGAGCAGTGGACAAGTACCTGGAGGAGTTGATGCTGTTTGTCTGCTATAGCCTCTAGAGGAAAAGGTTTCCTGCCAACAAGCAGACTCTCAGTAGGTAGATTGTGGATGCTATTTCATCTTCATATAAGTTCTCTGGTCTCCCCGCTCCTTTCAGGGTCAAGGCTCACTCCATTTAGAGTGTGGCGGCTTCTAAGGCCTGGTCTGCTGGAGTCCCACTCCAAGACATTTGCAATGCTGCGGGCTGGTCCACCCTACTGATATTCATCAGGTTCTACAACCTCGACCTTAGAACCACTCCCAGCTCCTCTGTCCTGCACTCTGTATGTGCTCTCACACACTAGGCAGGTACTGCTCTGTGTGGCATGATTGGAAACCCGTTCCCAAAGCGTTGTGACGCAGCTCGAGTTCCTGAAAGGGAACGTCTCTAGGTTATGTATGTAAAATAAGTTCCCTAAGGGAACGAGATGCTACGTCTCCGAGCCACACTCCCTGCATCTCTGCCGCGCTTCCCTTCTCATTTGCAGAAGCTAGCGCTGGCTTAACTACATGCGCATTTTGTAGCTGTAAAGTCGCGTCTTGTTGTTGGCCAGATTACATGCGTGATTTAGAGCGTGAGCAATGCGGAAGCGTTCACAAAGCATTGTGATGCAGCGTCTCGTTCCCTCAGGAAACTAAGGTTACATACGTAACCTAGAGACAATCGCAGGGTATGTACTGTATGTAAATATATTATCTGTTAACTGGTTGCATATGTCAGATTTATTGCATGACTCAGCCAGAGAAAAGCTGTTGCTATTAAACATTGTTTACTTAATCAGTGTAATGGAGAAAGGATCGATCAACCTTAATTTGGGAGACCAAAAATAGGTCGAATAACTGAAGGTTTGCATACTTCATTGTAAAACTATTTTTTTGTAACTTTAAAAAAATACCAAAAAATAAATACAAATATTTTGATAAACGATGTGGCTGTTGTATCATTTTGATGTATCTTTGCCCAACCCTGACCATCCCCACATCTCTTATGCCACACATCTTATAGTTTTAAAATATCCATAATAGTAATATTTGTTACTTTGTTTAATTTACGATGAATTTAAAAATGTTAAATGATTGTCTTAAAAAGCTACAGTGATGGTAAAAGTGACCCACAGATGTCAGAGGAAAGCATTGAAAAGAACATCATCACAGATGCAGGGTAAGATCAAAACCAACAACATGACTATTACACTGACTGTTATCATAAGCCTGTAACAGCAGAGTAATTAATTTATAGAAAACAAACAGTATTGCATGTGATCTTAAAGTCTAAAAAAAAGTCCAATGGCTCAACACATCTTCCTGTTTCCTATTTTCACAGGCACCACCAGGAATCTTCTATTGTAAATCATTTCCAACAAAAAATCAAATCAAATCTGATGAAGAAGTTTCAGTGTTTAAATGAAGTGATGATAAAACATGGACAACAAACACTCCTAAATGAGATCTTCACAGAGCTCTACATCACAAAGGGAGACAAAGGAGGCATCAATAAAGAACATGAGGTAAGACAGATTGGAACACCATCCAGGAGAGGAACAACAGAGGACACACCAATCAAATGCCATGACATCTTTAACCGTGTATCTGAACAAGACAAACCCATCAGAACCGTGCTGACGAAGGGAATCGCTGGCATCGGAAAAACAGTCTCTGTGCAGAAGTTCATTTTGGACTGGGCTGAAGGGAAAGAAAATGAGGACATTCACCTCATATTTCCACTTCCTTTCAGAGAGCTGAATTTGATAAAGAACCAAAAACTGAGTCTGATGGAGCTCCTTCATGTCTTTTTAAAAGAAACTAAAGAAATAAATATGACCGGTTTGGAAAAGATTCTGTTCATTTTTGATGGATTGGACGAGTGTCGTTTTCCTCTAGATTTCCAGAACACAGTGAGAGTGTGTGATGTATCTGAATCAGCGTCAGTGCCTGAGCTGCTGATAAACCTGATTAAAGGAAACTTGCTTCCCTCTGCTCTCATCTGGATCACCTCCCGACCAGCAGCAGCTGATCAAATCCCCTCTGAATGTGTTCATCGAGTCACAGAGATACGAGGGTTTAGTGATCCACAGAAGGAGGAGTATTTCAGGAAGAGAATCAGTGATCAGATCCTGGCCAATAACATCATCACACACCTGAAGTCATTAAGAAGCCTCTACATCATGTGCCACATCCCAGTCTTCTGCTGGATTTCAGCCACTGTTCTAGAGAGAATGTTGGGTGAAGCAGAGAGTGGAGAAATCCCCAAGACTCTGACTCAAATGTACACACACTTCCTCATCATTCAGACTAAAATTATAAGAGAAAAGTTCTTAAAGAAGCAGAAGAGTGATGAAGAAATGCTTCTTAAACTGGGACAACTGGCATTTCAGCAGCTGATAAAAGGAAACCTGATCTTCTATGAGGAAGACCTGAGAGAGTGTGGCATTGATGTGGCAGAAGCAGCAGTGTACTCAGGTGTGTGTACACAGATCTTCAGAGAGGAGTTTGTCCTTCAGCAAAGTAAAGTGTACTGCTTTGTTCATCTGAGTGTTCAGGAGTATCTCGCAGCTCTGTATGTGCACCTGACCTTTATGATGGAAAAGAGAAATGTTCTTGATAATAACCGTGAAGAAATCCGAATCTCACATGTACACAACAGTGCTGTAGATCAGGCTTTAAAAAGCCAGACTGGACATCTGGATCTTTTCCTTCGCTTTCTTCTGGGTCTCTCCTTGAAGCCCAATCAAAATCTCTTAAATGTCTTATTAACAAAGACAGGAAGTAGCTCACAAAGCACAGAGGAAACAATAAAATACATAAAAAAGAAGATTAGTTTAAATCTTCCCATAGAGAAATCCACCAGTCTGTTTCACTGCCTCAATGAACTGGGTGATCATTGTCTATTGGATGAAATCAAACACTACTTATCATCTAAAGAACAGAGTGAACTCTCTTTTTCACAGTGGTCTGCTCTGATATTTGTGTTACTGACTTACGCACAAGAGCTGGAAGTATTTGACCTGAGTAAATATATCCATACAGATAAGATAACAGAAGCTGTTCTTCTGAAAGTGATGCCTGTGATTGCAGAATCCAAAAAAGCAATGTAAGTAAAGCTGCAGTTAATGCAACTCGATAAATAACAAATTAATTGTTACGTATGTGGTCCCTGTTGTTTTTCCCACTTACCACCAGAGTCACCACTTTGTCCTATTGCAGCAGTCCACAACCTTTTTTATACCAGGGACCAGTTTCATGTGGGGCGTGGGGGTTCCAATGACAAAAAACATTTTCAGTTAATAGTATGTAATCTGAATCCAACAATTACACTGTATATTAGGCAATTACAATAATTCTACACTATAATACAGTGGAATACCCGCTTATCTCGCCCTCGGTTACCTCGACAACCCTATTAAGTCAACGTTTTTGAAGTGGAACCGTCAAATTCTCTTTTTCTAAGCATTTTTTATCTGTTATGTCGCCGAACCCTAATATCTCGAGCACAAGGGGGGAAAAATTTGCCACTTAACGTCGGTTATCTCGGTGTAGCCGCAGAAGAACTTGCAGAAGTGGTGGAAAAATCAAGTCTTACAGCTGCTACAGGTGTTGTATTGTATACTGGTGAATCTCTGCTGTTAGTTACTGCACATATGCCTTTTGTTGTTAAATGTTATGCGATTAACGAAAGGCGAAAGCCGCGCTTGGCGGCGCGGAACGTGTGATGACCATCCAAAAGCATAGAATGAACACCAGCAGGATCAGGGAGGAATCTGCGGTGCGCTTTGGGATCAAAAAGCGCAGGCTTTTAAGAGAGTGCCGGTGAGAAGGCACGTACCGGGATACAGATGAGCGATAACAACGACCGCCGTGAACCAACATCTACCAACAATAACGGACAGTGAGAATGAGAAAGTTTAAATAGGAGCTGGTGATGATAAACGAGCACCATATATGAGGGGGCCGAAGGGGCCGTGGCAGGTGGATTCCTGACAGATAAACATGTACTGTATGTATTTTTATAGCATGCCTTCAAACAAATCAAACAAATCGCGGCAACGCTGTTGTGTAAAAAAAACCTTCAAAAACACGTGCATGCACATTCTCATTTATTAACACACATCATGTACATAAAGAAATTTCAAGCACGTTAATATATTGCCGCCATTTTGATTTTCGTTTATCTCGATCATCGGTTACCTCGATGCTTTTTGGCGACCCCCTAGGACATCGACATAACCGGGTTCCACTGTATCAATTTACATAATGCAGAGTCAGTGGGAGAATCATGTTTTCCTCAATAGTAAAGGGCTTCTTAGCTTTAGCAATGCAGTCTGCAACAAAGAGTGATGCTTTCAGCACAGACACAGTTGTTGAAGTGGTGGCCCTCTAAAACTGTTTTTGTCCTTCATGTTCACGTTTTTCTTCTTTAAAAAAATTTCAAGGGCTTGTCATCTAATGCAGGGTGTGTCATGTATTAGGATTATTGTGGTTGTTACCAGTATCCTTCGTTAGAGGGGTGCTGGAACATGTAAGAGAAAAGGCAGATAAGTTGCAAGTAAAGAAGAAGTGATGGTGCTTGGTGAACACACAGGTGTGTGTGTAGTCATTTTTATATATGCAAAGCTGTAACAAGGTGTTTTGTCTCAATGTGGCGAAGCAGTTTTAAGGTTTTATGGTGTTTATGGTCACTGCAAATTATGCATAACGGGTGTGGAGCTTGTGTATCACCTGTTGCGATTGTTCCATTGCTTGCACGTGTTTTCTGTTGTCGACCCTGCCCATTTCACCAATCTCCAAATATGCTCGCACTTGGATCCTCTACTCTGTTGTCATGAAATAGTATAAAAGAACTATTAACACAATGCATCATTGCTATTAGGTGCAATTAAGTGTATTTAGTAGAGCTGTCAAAATTAACGAATTAATAGCATTTTAACTTAGCATTTTACCTGAATATTTTTTGTTAAAGCATTTAACAGCATTTTTATTTGACTATTTCTATTAAAGATCTAAATAAAAAGAGGTGAAATTAAAACCTTTAATGCAACACGTTTATTCATGACATCCTGTATTTACTCAGATATAAAACCTCTACTAAAAAAATAATCACTAAATCACTAAACACTTGTTTTCCTCATGAACCAAGTCTTAAATCAATCCGCACACATCTGCCAATTAAAACCGTCCGCGTGGAAACATAGCAAAAGTTCTGTTTGGTGTTCTGATTTAAGTAATTTAAAACATTATAATTACTTTAAAACATTTACAAGAAAATTTTGTCTTCATGCTTTTTGTTGAGTTTGGTTTCACTAATAATAAACAAACATTTGCATAAGGCATCCATATTTGTTCATGCCCATGTTAGAGTATTAAAATCTAAAATTTAAAATAGATACAAATGTGCGATTAAATAGCGACTAACCACGATTTAACTCATTTAATCATGTGATTAATCTTGATTCAATATTTTAATCGATTGACAGCTCAACTAACAACATTAGGTGTTTTAATAATAATTTTTTTTTTGTTGTTTTAATGCCCCGTAATTTAAATTGCCTAATTTGTGTACATTTTTTTTATTTTTTGTATGACAAAGGTGTGTCAGCTTTAATGACTTGTTTGAGCATTTCAGTAATGTTCATTATTTATGTTTGTTTTTTTTGTTTTTTTATCTCATTCAGTATCAGATGCAATACAATTAAAGTGATAAGTGGGTCTGCTCTGGTCTCAGCACTCAGCTCTCAAACGTCCAATCTAAAAGAACTCCATCTGATTGTGAAAAAAATGGATTTGTCTGAGAATAAACTAGGACACTTTGAAGTGAAGAGTCTCTCTGCTATACTGAAGAATCCTCAATGTGAAGTGGAGACACTGTGGTAAGATCAAGCATTTAAGAATACTATATAATTACATTTACTTAATATTAGATAAGTGTGCATTGCAAAAAGGAAATCAACTACTCCACTTAGTAATTTAACCAATTGCTAGGAAGAGTTTTTATTAGAACGTGACATTTTCACAATAAAGTAATCAAAATAAAATTCTGTTGATTTGATCAGATGAACAATGTGCCTTTGTTTTTCTCTGCAGTGTGCGTAATTGTGGGATCTCGTATGAAGGCTGTGCTGCTCTGATTTCGGCTCTGAGCTCAAACCCCTCACACTTGAGAGACCTCAAGTTGTCCTATAATAATGTAGGGGACTCAGGAGTGAAGAGTCTTGCTGCTGTACTGGAAAATCCTCAAAGTAAACTGGAGAGACTGTGGTAAGATCATCTCACTAACAGTCACATGACCAGTTTCACTAAACAATGCAGATGACTTATCAAGATAGAAATAAAAAAATGCCTTGATTGATTAACAGGTATAACTCAGAACAGTTATCAAAATAGCGGTTGACACATTTTCTAGGTCTGATTGGCCTTGTTTTCTTTAGATAACCTGAATGGTGTCGGAGCTAAGGAACCAGTCTCTGAGCGGACTTTCAAGGCCTACGGGCTCTTTTATCCAAATAAACATGCCTAAATATATCTCCTGCATGTTTTATTTCATCTGCACACTCATAACCTCAGTCAAGCCCAATTCTACTCTATGTTAATATCAGTTTAATGTTATTTCGAATAAATAGGCTAAATATGTGTAATTTTAACCTAGGCTAAATTGGTTTAATCAAGCTATCTATGTTACATTTATGGTATCTAATAAGTTCTACACTAATTATTAATCCAATATGTTTAATTAAATATTATCTGTTGAGCAAGAGTGTATCATATTATTTCCCTGCAGGTTGGAGGATTGTAAATTGACAGATGAAGGCTGTGCTGCTGTGACTTCAGCTCTAAAATCAAACCCCTCGCACCTGAGAGGCCTAAGGCTGTCTAAAAATAAAATAGGAGACTTAGGAGTGAAGGATCTGTCTGCTGTACTGGAGAACCCTCACTGTAAACTGAAGAAACTGAGGTCAAATCATTTTAAATCAAATTTTACAAAACTAATTTCACAAATATTTTATTTCATAAAGTAAGTCTTAAACCGAGGTAAAATATGTTGACTTTTTTTCCTTACAGTTTGTGGGAATGTAATTTATCAGATAAAGGTTGCCATGCTCTGACTTCAGCCTTAAGGTCAAACCCCTCACACCTGAGAGAGTTGGATCTGTCCTGGAATAAAATAGGAGACCTTGGAGTGATGTGTCTTTCTGCTACACTGGAAAATCCTCAGTTTAAATTGGAGACAATGAAGTAAGAGCATCTCTATGAGAGTCACCTGCTCCCTAGTAAAATATTGTTTTGTTTGTTTTTGCATTACTGTGCAAAAAAAATTTGCACAGTAATGACTTTTTGTAATGAAAAATTATTTGGTTCAAATATTAGATCACACTTAGTTTGATGCAGCTGCAGCGTGTCTGGATATTACAGTGATATTAACTTGTATGACTTTAAAAAACAAGATCTGGCAACAGTAGCAGCCCAGTCAACAGACAATTTTAAAACCAGGCAGTTATGCAGTCAGTAGATCTTTAACATACTGTATGTCTTACAATAATGTATACATTGAGTACAGAAGTTACTATGGTTTAACTACGGTAAGTTTTATGTGGCAGGCAAACGTAGCAGCGTATGTTCTGCCCTTCACTCAGAAACCAGTGCTTGTCCATGCAACTGCTGCCACATACATATAGTTTATGCAGTACGGTCCTATAAATTGTTCTGTTTCACTAAATTATGTACTGTAATTTGTTGAATTATTAAGAAATTACAAATTAAAATATTAACAAACTATACTACCCTATACTGATCACCATTCTGAGTAGGCTAGGCCATGACTTTATTTTTAAGTGTCACATCCGTACCTGGAATACTGTATTAGGGAGCCAGTATCAGAATTTACTATATTGTATTTATATAAGTATTTATATATATGTCCTTTTTTAAAATAACTTTAAAATACAATATATGCAAATATGTTAATAGAGAGTGTGTCATGTGGTTTTCTACAGATTGAGTAAGTGTGGTGTTTCAGATAAAGGCTGTGCTGCTCTGACTAAAGCTTTGAGAGCAAACCCCTCACATCTGAAAGAACTGAATCTGTCTGACAATAAAATAGGAGACTCAGGAGTAAGGAGTCTCTCTGCTGTACTGGAGAATCCTATTCATAACCTGCAGATTCTGAGGTAAAATCGACTCTCTGATGGCCACATGACCTGCTGCCCTGTAACTCACATTCTCTACTAGTGAGACTGAAATAAAAGCTTGTTTTATTATCAATGCTCTGAGACGGAGGATTGTTTCATTTCACTGTACACTGATGAGCCTTTGAGTCAGATGCATGTACTGTATGTAAAAAGCATTAGCAAAAACACATCGTGATTATATTTGGAAATAATCAGTTTTGCCTATCTGGTACAAAAGAGCAAACTATATTTGATAACACTGAGATTACATTTTCTCCATTTTTTTATGTTTGCTGTGAACAGTAACTAAAGCTCTTGACCTGTATCTGTATCTGCTTCTTGCATTGCACTGCAAGTGTAATGTGAAAATGTGAAATATTACACACACACACACACACACACACACACACACACACACACACACACACACACACACACACACACACACACTAAGCCATTGTGTTTCTCTACAGGTTAAGTGATTGTGGAGTATCAGATGAAGGCTGTGCTGCTCTGACTTCAGCTCTGAGTTCAAACCCCTCATACCTGAAAGAACTGAATCTGCGCTGTAATAATACAATTGGAGACTCAGGAAAGAAGCTACTGTCTGCTCTTAAAGAAAAGCATTACAAAGAACAGACACTGATGTGAGTAAAAACCCTTTTAAGAAAATTTAAAAAGAATGTACTATAGTCCTGTTAGCATCATTTTGGTCCGTTTCTCATTAGTTCCAATAAATATTGGATAAGGAAGTAAAGCCGGCTAAAACATTGCTAGATTCTATTATAATCCGATTTTTTTTTTTTAGCTTTTACCTTTAATGCTGCTTAGTTTTCAGTAAACTGTGTAATTTAAAATTCAGGAAGTCAGGCAGAGTCTCCATAATGAGTGCTTGAGAGTCATTGTAAAAGACTTTGCCTAAAGTCCTTCACATGGACTTTGATCCAGTTACTTAATTAAAGGCATAGTTTTACTGCTAATGCAAACATATTTAAAACATGAATAAACTTTATAATTGCTATCAGGCAATGGTGATCAGCTAATGACATAAACAAGGTAAACTATGTGAAACTATGAACAGAAATGGTCTTCTGAAAAAGGTGAAAACCACTAGGATAAGGCTTTTTTTATTTTGAAAGTGAGCACAAACTGCATTGATACTTCACATTAAATCTGTGAACAGATGATAGTTTGACTTGGAGGAAAGTCAATGCATGCTGTTGCTCACAAAGTTCCACAGTCAAGATTGTGGTTATTAATGCAGACAATATTTTGTTTTATATTTAGTTTGTGGTGACCATCTGTGTGTGATGAAGACTCCGGTGTTCCTGCATTTCCATGTTGGCATATAGACATGTTTTTTAACTCAATATATTAAAAAAATGTATTCATATCTATCTATCATCCGCACATCTATTGTCATCTTTTCTTTGTTAATCTTTCTTCAAAGTTGATCTCCATTTGTGTTTCTTTTTTTTTGTAAAGTTTTGTTAAAGCTCTTTTTATTTGATTACATTTTCAAAGCTGACAAATTTCATTTCTTTAGTCATGTAATTGATCCTTTTTTTTAAAAAAAGTTTTATGGCAATAGTACATTTGTTCCTTGCTTGTTCATTGGATTGTAAAATACCTTTTTTGTGAATAACAAATTAATGAAAACCTGAACATACTGTTTTGCAAATGCTTATATTTAACTTTTTTGCTTAAGATATAGTATCATTTCAAGAATGTGATATCATACACAAAACAAGCTTTTTTTTATTGTGCAATTTGTGGTAAAATACTAGTGGCTCTGTTTTTCAAAGATGTTCTGTTTGAAACACTATGTAGCTTTTCTTTATATAATAATGTATCTCCTTATATGCATTTATTTACTGTGAAATACCAGCTGATGTAATTGCAAGTAGTCTAATATACACTGATTAAGGATAACTTTAGGCATGTGGTCATTATGGTATGCCTGTTCAATTTCAAGTTTTTTTCTATAGGGCTTTTCACAATAAACATTGCCTCAAAGCAGCTTTACTGAATGCAAGAATTATATATAAGTAAAGTATGTGTATTTATACCTGCTGAACTAGCCTCGGGTGACTGTGGCAAGGAAAAAAACTTCTTCCGGTTTCGTGTCGTGCATTTCCGGCTCTCTGAATCGTGGACTGTTTTGGTTTTAATATTGGTTTTAATTTTGTCTTTTCCTGCATTGCCCTTGTTAAATTTTTATCAAGCCCAAACAAAATGTAATTCTTTAAAAGGTTTCTCATGCGATACAATGCCCGTGGTGCCTTTTCTGATCAGGGAAGAATGACACAGCACACAGAATAGCTGAAATGTTCTTCAGTTTATTGCAGATAACAGACAAGTATATATACACACTGGGAAAACCTAACCTAAAACTGTTACTTATTGGGAAAGAAGACATAATAACCATAGATGTGTGAGCCCAAATAAGGACATTCTGTGTACCTTACATACTCTCAAGGTAAAGATCCTACAGACACTGAACAGACTACATAGGAATGTGTTTAGATAACCAGTGTGAGGCCCATCTTAACTCTAACAGCCCTGTTTGCCTGTCTTTTGACCCTGGACTGTTTATTAGATGTATTTTACATGTTTTTGTTTTTGCCTTGCCCCATTGCTTAGTTAACTTTTTTCATTAAAGCCTGTTTTCTCTGTACCCCTGTGTGCATCCTGTCTCACCTGCAAAATCTAGTGACCCCCTTAGATGTTATGAGAAAAAAAACTTGAAGAGAAACCAGCCTCATAATAGGAACCCATCCTCATTTAGGTGATATCTAGAGTGTGATTATATTAAAAAAACTATAAAAAAAAAAACACTGAAAATAGAGAAATACAATGAGCACCAGCATGTGTGATTATTAGTAATGTCCCTTCTACAATCTTATAGTTGGAGTTGTGGAACCAGGAGCTCCTAAGGAACTCATAAAATGATCTGAACAAGCCCAACTCTTCGAAGCCAGAGCTTTTGAATGTTCAATAATTGAGAAACAGGAAGGCTGCAGGTGCTTACTCATCTCCGACCTCTGGTTGGCCCATCAATGGATCCACTTCAGTTTATCTACCAGCCTGGCACTGTAGTGGAAGACGCGGTCATCTTTCTTCTTTATATGGTTTAATAGGGCTCCTAAACAATCTAAACAATCAATTAAACGGTATTGATATTACAGATAGAATATGTAATAACACCATGTCAGTCCTGTAATGCGTATCAGGCTGAACTGCTGCATTAATTGGATGTGGGAGGTGTCCCAGGCGGGCAGTTTCCTAACTCCGCCGAACGTCGGACCTGGCCCTCAGAGCCACTAAAGAGACCACTAGGCAAGTCCATGGCTGCAATTGACTCGACAAGGAGGCACATCTGGCCCCCTTGGCCGAACAATCTCTGAGCAGAGACCCTATGGTAACGCTTTTTCTTCATGGCACTGGGAGGCTGAGGCTTCTGGTATGACCTAGAGTGCCTGGGTGAAACCTGGCCATCGTTTTCGGGGCTCTGTCTGAGCCCCCCACCTTTCCATCAAAACAGCGTTCTTGTAGGCCATCTGCTCCATTAAGTGAGTAGGGGCCCTTTATGTGGCCCCCTCCTTCACCCAGGTAGGACTAGTGCCTTCCTGTACTTCCGTACGGGTTACATCCCCAAGGTGCCCTCGGTCATCCCACAACCTGTAAGATTACAGGCATTCTATCTTCCCCCAGACCAGGAAAAAATGAACTGGATCTGTCCAGGGCATGCAATGGACACCTATGTCCACAGGACGAGTCCTTGGAGAAAGATCGATCAGCTGCTTGTCTGCTCTGGCTCTCCAAAAAGAGGCCTCACTGGTAATAGGGAGACTCTGAGCAGGTGGATTGTTTATGCCATTACATCCTCTGGTCTCCCCGATCCCTTCTGGGTCAGAGCTCACTCCACCTCTGGAGTTCCCCTCCAAGACATCCCCAGGCTCCCCAGTCCTTCTCTAGCTGTGTTTGACAGACACACACTAGGCAGAGACTGGTCAGTCTGGCGTGATTAGACACTCATTCCCGAAGCATTTAGACGCAGCTCAAGTTCCTGAAAGGTAACGTCTCTAGGTTACATATGTAACCCTAGTTCCCTAAGGGAATGAGATGCTGCGTCTCTATGCCACACGTCCCTACAGCACTTCCTTCTCTCTTACAGAAATTGCCACTGCCTCTCTCCATATGCGCTTTATAGTTCCTGTTCGTGACGTCACCTTGCTGGTGATAAACAGCGTTAAATTTTTGACTGATTACACACATTATTTCAGAGCGTGAACACTTGGGCTTCTTACACTACTGTCCCCCACTCAAATCAAAGCTATTCTCATGACAGTCAAGAGAGTGAGAAAAGATCAGTCACTCACTGTGAAGCAGCTACAGAGGCTGCTGGGAGTCGTGGCAGAAACATCCAGAGTGATTTCCCTCAGTCTCCTGCACATGAGACCCCTACAGTGGTGGCTCAGAGACAGAGGTTCTCCCGAAAGGGCAATCTACTCCTTACTATCAAGGTCTTGCGGCAACCCTCCAAAACGTAGATATCTAGAAAGAACCTGCATTCCTGTCTCAATGTGGCGCTTACCCTGCACCTTCACAAAATGCACGGATGTGGCTTTGATTAGGCTTCTGGGCATCTGCAATCGAAACTACAGTGAGGAAAATAAGTATTCAAACACCCTGCTATTTTGCAAGTTCTCCCACTAAGAAATCATGGAGGGGTCTGAAATTGTCATCGTAGGTGCATGTCCACTGTGAGAGACATAATCTAAAAAAAAAAAATAAAATCCAGAAATCACAATGTATGATTTTTTTAACTATTTATTTGTATGATACGGCTGCAAATAAGTATTTGAACACCTGAGAAAGTCAATGTTAATATTTGGTACAGTAGCCTTTGTTTGCTATTACAAGGGTCAAATGTTTCCTGTAGTTTTTACCAGGTTTGCACACACTGCAGGAGGGATTTTGGCCCACTCATCCACACAGATCTTTTTTTTTTAGATCAGTCATGTTTCTGGCCTGTTGCTGAGAAACACGGAGTTTGAGCTCCCGCCAAAGATTCTCTATTGGGTTTAGGTCTGCAGACTGGCTAGGCCATGCCAGAACCTTAATATGCTTCTTACAGAGCCACTCTTTGGTTATCCTGGCTGTGTGCTTCGGGTCATTGTCATGTTGGAAGACCCAGCCTCAACCCATCTTCAATGCTCTAACTGAGGGAAGGAGGTTGTTCCCCAAAATCTCGCAATACATGGACCCGGTCATGCAGTCGCCCCCTGTCCCATGTGCAGAAAAACACCACCAAAGCATGATGCTACCACCTCCATGCTTCACAGTAGGAATGGTGTTCTTGGGATGGTACTCATCATTGCTCTTCCTCCAAACACGTTTAGTGGAATTATGACCCAAAAGTTATATTTTGGTCTCATCTGACCACATGACTTTCTCCCATGACTCCTCTGGATCATCCAAATGGTCATTGGCAAACTTAAGATGTGCCTGGACATGTGCTGGTTTAAGCAGGGGAACCTTCCGTGCCATGCATGATTTCAAACCATGACGTCTTAGTGAATTACCAACAGCAATTTTGAAAACGGTGGTCCCAGCTCTTTTCGGGTCATTGACCAGCTCCTTCTGTGTAGTTCTGGGCTTATTTCTCACCTTCCTTAGGATCATTGAGACCCCACGAGGTGAGATCTTGCATGGAGCCCCAGTCCGAGGGCGATTGACAGTCATGTTTAGCTTCTTCCATTTTCCAATGATTGCTCCAACAGTGGACCTTTTTTCACCAAGCTGCTTGGCAATTTTCCCGTAGCCCTTTCCAGCCTTGTGGAGGTGTACAATTTTGTCTCTAGTGTCTTTGGACAGATCTTTGGTCTTGGCCATGTTAGTAGTTGGATTCTTACTGATTGTATGGTGTGGACAGGTGTCTTTATGCAGCTAACAACCTTATACAGGTGCATCTAATTTAGGATAATAAATGAAGTGGAGGTGGACATTTTAAAGGCAGACTAACAGATCTTTAAGGGTCAGAATTCTAGCTGATAGACAGGTGTTCAAATACTTATTTGCAGCTGTATCATACAAATAAATAGTAAAAATATCATATATTGTGATTTCTGTAATTTTTTTTTTTTAGATTATGTCTCTCACAGTGGACATGCACCTACGATGACAATTTCTGACCCCTCCATGATTTCTAAGTGGGAGAACTTGCAAAATAGCAGGGTGTTCAAATATTTATTTTCTTCACTGTATATCATTGATTAGTTGATATTAGCTTGATCAGAGCTTTTCCCCTGGTGGTCTAGTGGTTAAGATGCAGCGCTCCCACCGCTGCGACCCGGGTTCGATACCCGGTCAGGGAACCATCCCCAGCCACTCTCAGTGCCGGTCCCAAGCCCGGATAAATTAGGGAGGGTTGCGTTAGGAAGGGCATCCAGCGTAAAACATGTGCCAAATCAAACGTGCGGAGGATCCGCTGTGGCGACCCCTAATAGGAGAAGCTGAAAGAAAGCTTGATCAGAGCTTTTGGCAGTCCGGAATCGAGATGTCATTTTCGCCTATATAAAGGAACTGGGGTTAAGACTAAAACACCAAGAAGGGTGTGCTTTCTCCAGTACAGTGAACCACCTTTTTAGGCGTGGTTGGGGGACTCGAATGTAATGCATGCACAACCCTGCTCAGATCAAAGCTATCCGCACAACAGTCAAGAGAGTAAGAGAAGAGTGGTGGCCGAAGGGTTCTCCCAAAAGGGCAATCCAAACCTTAGATATGTGGAAAGAACCTGCAATCCTGTTTTAGGGCCCAATCTTGGGAGCTTTTTGTTGTCACATTATGCTAACAATGGATGCATCCCTCACGGGGTGGGGAGCTGTCATGAGTAGCCACTCTGCCCAAGGTCAGTGAAACAAGCTCCATCTAGTGTGGCATTTAATGCTGCTTGTGCTTCTCGCTCTAAAACAATTCCTCCTAAACCTAAGGGATTGCCATGTCCATACGGACAGCACATCTTGTGGTGTTTTTTTTTTTTTTTTTTTGTGGCATAAAGTATTGTGTCGGGGGTTACATGGGAAACTTAAATCGGGGTTTAGTGTCTTTATATGGGACCAAAACTGAAAGTAAATGGAAGGTGCCCATTAAAGCTAGTGAGGAGTGGCTAAAGTGGGAAAAGGGGCGGGGCTTTCTTGCCGCGTTCCGATGCATCAAATCCTGACAGGCATGCCTTTCTGCCACAAGGCCGAAGAGTTATAAACGGGAATTCCACTTCTACATCTGCCGTCTTTTGCCTGTAGTTAGAGACATAGGGGGGGGAGCCGCTATTAGTGGTTCTCCACCTTACTGTCCTCCCAGCCGCCTTTTATAAACATCTTCGGGCTAGAAGAAATTGAGGGGCTGCCACTCCAATTAAGCCCCAGCCGTTTCTTTTAAGAATGCCACATCTGCTTGTTTGCTGCGCTGGGCTGTGCCGCCTCAGCACTGTCCTTCCACACATTGCTGACGGTTGAGTTCCGAGCGCTTGCGGACACCCATCGACTCTATATAATTATTATTATTCACTGGTGTAAGAACAACAGTTTGCAATTAATTGTAGTAACTTTATTTATACAACCTAACCTGGGAGGAACCAAATGTATCTGAAATGTTGTTTAGGAAGGTTTTTACTAATGAACATACCGGAGTGAATATTGACAGTGTATATTTGAATTAACACTTTAATAGTATATTTTAGTGTAAAATATATTTTAATAATTTTGTACATAGTTAATTCTGTGCATATTCCTGAGAGCACAGTTTAAACCCCCCCCTCCAATTTTTCTGGCCTTACTCCCTTTCCACTTGGTCTCACTAAACGCACAATATATCTACTTTTCCATCATATCAGCTAACTCTCTCCCTTTACCAGTCATAGTTCCAACATTTAAAGTAACCAACCCTAACCTCCACCCTCCTCCACTTCTCCTTTTCCTACTGTATCTGTAGTCATCTTCCTTCTCTCCTTCTCCTTTTTTGGCCAACAGTAGCCCAATTTCCCCCTGTAAACCTGTTAGCTTACAATACCTGTGGTGGTCGTTGGTAACCCGGGCCACGACCAATCTGGTATGAAATTCTCTTTCATGATCCGCATATTTGATTTGGCACATATTTTACGCTGGATGCCCTTCCTAACGCAACCCCCATTTATCCGGGTTTGGGACTGGCACTAAGAGTGCACAGGCTTGTGCAACCCTAATGGCTGGGTTTTTATGACTAATATAATTATTTCACAAATTTCAACAATTTAGTTCTGTAAAGAAATGTAGTTTTACTAGATATAATTAATTTAAAAGAACATACCAGAGAGAATATTGACAGTGTATATTTTAAGTAACACTTTAATATTTGATATTTTGATTATATTTTAATAATTTTGTACATAGTTAATTCTGTGCATATTCCTTTATTTTGCCTGATCAAATGTAATGTACAGACCAATGTCATATGGCTTCTGTGCAATAAGCTTTTAATCCATATGTGCCATGATTTATATTTCCAGTCATGCACAGCCAAAGTTAATTATGAAATTAATGGTGTCTATTTGAAAGAGGACCTTAATTTCTATTTTTTTGAATAAAATATTGTTTGAATTGCTTTAAAATTGCTTGTGTAGTACTGTTTAAGTAAAACTGTTCGAAATATGTGACTTTAAATATCATATCACAGTATGTCATCAATGTATTATGACATTCTTTACCCTTTTTGTTACTGTATATGTTTTATGGAGTTAAAATTTTAAATCAGGAGGTATGAAGGTCTTGTCATATTAAAATGACGATTTGCACCGACTAAATGGGTCCATTATGGTCCTACTGCCAAAGTTCAAAGTTCAAAGTTAGAAAACTTTAGAAAAATTACAAATCATGAAACGATAATGCTAATAAATTTTCAGCAAGGAGATTCAATCTGTGAGTCGTTTCTCCAAAAGATCCATTTCAAAGAGTCGATTCATTCTAATTGACACATAATGTAATGAATCCACCCTCCTGAACTGAAAGTATTTCTCGCTTGCCTTCCACGTTTTGTCGGGCAGTTGGAAAAGGAAAAAAAAATGGTTAATGGTTAAATATTGCAAAACACTTGTTTTGATCAAAGGTGAGTTGAAATAAACAATTTTATATAAGCAAAATGTGTATATATTGTGTATAAAATAAGTGAACTGTAACTGTAAAACTGTTGGTTTGATTTTATACGGGTTGTGCAACAAGTTTTACACCTTCTGAATGTTTGTGGTATATTGTTTAATCAATGAAAATTAAATGTAATGTTGGAAAACATTATTTGACGCCAGTTTATCTATCTATCTATCTATCTATCTATCTATCTATCTATCTATCTATCTATCTATGAAATGTCAATGTAACGTAATATAACGTAAGTATTCAAAGTTTCCCTATAAAAAGCATTAAATGAGGTTGTATGTGACATGATGCAACGGAAACAAGTTTACTTTTATTCCAGTTAGTGCAGTTTATCTATTGCAAAATATTTAGTAAGTTCATCACATTAAATAGTGTTTATAGAAGTAATGCATACTATAAAAAAAGTTTTTGCTTGTTATCACTAGGGTAAAGTTATATCTAATTGTTTTGTTTGTGAAATAAAAAATGCATTTTTTTTTTTACTTTTTGAGCCTAAAGGGTACTAAAGAAAGAAATCTAAATATGTGAAAATAAAATTACAGCAATTTCTTTTCTATTTAAGTAAACTACAGGGTACATCACTGCTGGTATCTTACAATAAGCTGTAGGTTGTAAGGTTAGATTATGTAAAATTAGTCTGCTCAAAATGTCAAAAGTCAACACTTGAAATTGAAAGTGTTTCTCCACCAGCCTTGAAGCCATTTTGTGAAGACGGTGGAAAAGATAAAACCACAATTATAAAGGCACAATTAAAGAAACCTACAGACTTGAGGGTTATATTATTGTCATACAGTAAGGACTGTGGACTAAATCTGAGTGATTTTATTATTATAAATGACAATTCTACAGGATATATTCATAAAGTTATTGTGTATAAATGGCAATTGTAACTGGCACAGACTACCTGCAAAACCTGTTTTACAGACTTCCTGCAAAACAGGTTTTATTTGAAATGTAATTAAAGGCATTTCAGCTGCTTCTATTCATAAAGGGCATGTTGGGGACACATTTGGTGTAAATTTTCTTCAATAGTTGATTCATATTCCATAATATTCCCAAAGTGATTGATGAACTACTAATGAGTGATACTTCACCAGACCAAAATCAGACTCTTCTTTGTACATACTTCACTAATATTCAAAGATGGCGACAACTGATCTGGACATAGATAATGGTTCCTCAGCCACAAAAAAACGGTAACCAACAATGTTCTTTTCTTTTAATCATTACATAACTATGACCACCACAATAATTTAACCAAATGCAAATAATTTCAGTACTTTTAAAGAAACAATCACTTGAACATAATTAATTCAGTCCTGAGTAATTTGACAATGTCTGTAAAAAAAATTGAAATAAATAAAAAAATTTGAGTGTATATGAATTTTCTGAATCACTGTCTATAATGTTGCAGTAAGCTCCAAGACGAAGGATCAGAATTAACAACACCCAGCTGTATCTCCATGAAAAGTGAACAATCTATGGGTTTCTTTGTAGAGTTTAAAGATGGAGATTATTCCTCTCCACAAAGGTAACATCTCCTCAGTGTTAAATTGTTGCCAAAGTTAAGCAGAAAACTAGAATGTATTATTCGTATTTATATTGTTTTCTCTGTTTAAACATTTTGGATAAAATCGGGGGTTAATGTGATTTGCACATGATTGCATTTTATTTTTATGAACATTTTACACAGTGTCTCCATTTATTTTTTTTAAACAGGTACATCATGTACCTGTTTAAACCTAATATATTATTTAACAATAACGAAAATGAGCAGTTTACGCAACCCAAATCTGAAACATGGCTGAAACCGTTAGAAAGGTGTAGAGCCTGCAGACTGACAGAAATCTATTTAATTTGAATAGTATTTGTTAAATACTATTTCAATGAAATACTATTTACTGCCCCACAGCTCTAGGCTTCCCAGTGACTGGTTGTGTGGTTTTTCACATACCATTTTATTGTCTATGTAGGTTTGCTCTGGGATTTGGGCATAAACATTTATCCATTTATTTAATTTACCCAACTGAACAGTCACTGCTGGGGCCATGCACAAAGCTTAGCAGTGCTGAAATTGGTAGCGCACTAGTTGAAATCTAAACACTGCCAAAATGCCATTGCAGGCCGCTGAGCAAGGCCCCTAACTCTCAACTGTTCAGTGCATCAGTGAGTCAATTATAAGTCTATTTTGATAAAGGTGTCTTTGCATGTACAATCTAAGCATGCTTTTAAGCTACGCAAACAACACATCAGCTGTCAGAATTCCTGCTTGTATCTAAAGCTTATGGCTGCACAGATTTACACTTACAAAGCGCTTACCTGAACAAACAGAAGCGTTTTACTGGCGGAGCTACTGCTGTTTTTTATTTTTTTATTTTTATATTTTGTGTATTGTCCTGTGTTGTCCTGCACTGTCCTGTGTTGTCTTGCACTGTCCTGTGTTGTCTTTTGCACTGTTTGCACCAGTTGCACACATGCACTTTATGTGGCGAGGATCTTAGTTCCTGGCCCTGTGTTCTTTTGTTCTGTGACTGTGTTTTTATGTTGTTCTGTGACTGTGTTTTACTGTGTTTTATGTTGTTTTATGTAGCACCTGGGTTCAGGAGAAACGTTGTTTCATTTCACTATGTACTGCATCTGCTATATATGGTTGAAATGACAATAAAAGCTTCTTGACTTGACTTGACTTGACTTTGCGCCTACGGAAATCCACCACCAGTTCTTTCGTTTTCCCCGCATTTATCTGGAGGCAGCTCCGTTGGCACCAGTCCACAAAGTTCTTAATAAGTCCTCTGTACTCTCTGTCATCATCATTCGTGATCAGACCGATGATGGCAGAGTCATCAGAGAACTTCTGTAGGTGACAGGTTGGTGAGCTAAACATGAAGTCTGCAGTGTAGATGGTGAAGAGAAACAGGGCAAGAACCGTTCCCTGCGGGGCTCCAGTATTGCAGACAATCATGTCAGACTCACAGTCACGAGTCCTCACATACTGTGGTCGGTCTGTGAGATAGTCCAGTGTCCAGGCAGACAGATGATGGTCCACTCCCATGTACACCATCTTATCCCTCAGGAGCGCCGGTTGGACGGTGTTCAAAACACTAGAGAAGTCAAAAAACATGACTCTCACAGTGCTCCCAGCCTTTTCCAGATGTGAAATAGCCCGATTTAGGAGGAAGATGACTGCGTCTTCCACTCCAATGCCAGGTTGGTAGGCAAACTGAAGTTCTTTAAGGAGAGTCTTTAAAGGCAGACTAACAGGTCTTTGAGGGTCAGAATTCTAGCTGATAGACAGGTGTTCAAATATTTATTTGCAGCTGTATCATACAAATAAATAGTTTAAAAATCATATATTGTGATTTCTGTTTTTTTTTTTTTTTTAGATTATGTCTCTCACAGTGGACATGCACCTACGATGACAATTTCTGACCCCTCCATGATATCTAAGTGGGAGAACTTGCAAAATAGCAGGGTGTTCAAATACTAATTTTCTTCACTGTATATCATTGATTAGTTGATATTAGCTCGATCAGAGCTTTTAGCAGTCCGGAATCGAGATATCATTCTCGCCTATATAAAGGAACTGGGGTTAAGACTAAAACACCAAGAAGGGTGTGCTTTCTCCAGTACAGTAAACCACCTTTTTAGGCGTGGTTGGGGGACTCGACTGTAATCCGCACAACAGTCAAGAGAGTAAGAGAAGAGTGGTGGCTGAAGGGTTCTCCCAAAAGGGCAATCCAAACCTTAGATATGTGGAAAGAACCTGCAATCCTGTTTTAGGGCCTGATCCTGGGAGCTCCTTGTTGTCACATTATGCTAACAATGGATGCATCCCTAACGGGGTGGGGAGCTGTCATGAGTAGCCACTCTGCCGAAGGTCAGTGAAACAAGCTCCATCTTGTGTGGCATTTAATGCTGGCTGTGCTTCTCGCTCTAAAACAATTCCTCCAAAACCTTAGGGATTGCCATGTCCATACAGACAGCACATCTGGTGGTCGCTTACATCGACCACCAGAAGGGTCTCCAATCTTGTCCCCTATACAGGCCGACATGGCTGATACTCCCGTGGCCCAATCGGAGAGCAAATGCACTTTCGAGGCAAGGGCTGAGGCCAGGAAAATGAAAGATTCACCCCAGTCATGGTACAGACACAGCACAGGCTACGCCTGTATGCATTTCCCCTTATTGCTCTGCACCTGGGAGTTCTGGAGAGACTTTGCCGGAAAGAAGTCCATCTCCTTCTGGTGGCACCTAGATGGCCGGGCAGACCATGGTTTGCAGAAACCTGGTGTCCCTCCTCGAGAAACCTCCTGGGAAATTTTTTACAGGAGGGATCTCCTCTCCGTGGTAGGGGGTACTCTGGTTCACCTCGCCCAGAGTTATAGAGCTGGTCTCTCTTCTGAGGTAGCAGAGATCATCCTCCAAACCAGAGCTCCCTCTACGAGCAGGTTGTATGCTGCTAAAAGGCGATTGTCTCTGCGTGGTGCCTGCAGGAACAATTTGCCACAGGTTTGGCTCTTTTGACCCTTAAGGATTATGTGTCCGCTATTGCGGCTTATTGTGCCCCGCTTGCTGGGCAGTCGCTGGGTAGACACCCCTGGTGACACGTTCCTGTGCAGCACCAGGAGGCTGAGGCCCGTGTGGCAATATAGGTAACAAGCTTTCTCCACTGTGGCGGACTCTACGCCCTGGTCCGCTGGAATCCCACTCCAGGACATTTGCAACCCTGCAGGCTGGTCCACCCCACTGACCTTCATCAGGTCCTACGACCTTGACCTTAGAGCCTCTCCTGGCTCCTCTGTCCTGCACTCTGGTTGTGGTCTCACACCCTAGACAAGGACTGGTCAGTGTGGCATGATTGGACACTCGTTCCCAACCCGCTGTATTGCAGCTTGAGGTCTCGAAAGAGAACGTCTCTTGGTTACGTTTGTAACCTTAGGTCACATTCACTGCATCCCTGCCCTTCCCTTCTCATTTTCAGAAGCTAGCATTGGCTCCACTGCATGTGCATTTTGTAGCTTGCATGTTGTAATGTCACCCTGCCAGTGACGTTGCACTTTGCCGTTGGCCAGATTCAGAGTGTGAACAACGCGGAATCGTTTCCAAAGCATTGTGAGCATTGTGAGTCCCTGATTATCTTCAAGCGACGACTGAAGACCTGCCTCTTCCTGAAACACTTAATTTGGCACTTTCCAAGTTTGTAGAATTCTAGGGTTATATTTATATTGAGTTTTTAATCTGGCATACCAATGTAGATTTATTCATTACTAGAGATTTATGGCACTTTTGTATGTCGCTCTGGATAAGGGCGTCTGCTAAATGCGGCAAATGTAAATGTAAATGTAAATGATTCCAGCACGTACCTACACCTCTCCAGGCTCTTCTCAACCTGCTCCCTCTCTCACCACATATCCTTTAACAATATCCTTCACAAACAACATCCTTCACAAACATCATAGTCCATGGAGACTCCTGTCTGACCTTGTCTGTCAACCTGTCCATCATCACTGCAAACAGGAAAAGGCTCAGAGCTCATCCTTGATGCAGTCCAACCTCCAACTTGAACCAGTCTGTCATTCCTACTGCAAATTTTTCTGCTGTCACACTGCCCTCATATATGTCCTGCACCACCCTCACACACTTCTCTGACACACCTTCTCTGACCTTCTCATACAGTACCACAATTCCTCTCTCGGCACCCTGTCTTACGCTTTCTCTAAATCCACAAACGCACAATGCAACTCCTTCTGACTTTCTCTATACTTTTCCATCAACAGTCTCAAAGCAAATAATGCATCTGTGATGCTCTTCCTCGCCATAAAACCATACTGTTGCTCACAGATGGTCACCTAATCTCTCAGCCTGGCTTCCATTACTCTTTTCCATAAGTTTATGGTGTGACTGATCAGCTTAATTCCCCTGTAGTTACTGCAGTTTCTCCTAACTAATCCTATCCACTTCCTGCCTAACTATCTCCACACCATCCAACCTCCTCTTTCTCTCATTTTCCTCATTAATCAGCTGCTCAAAATACTCCCTCTATCTTCTCAACACACTCTCCTCACTAGTCAACACATTTCCATCTCCATCCTTTATTGCTTTAACTTGCAGCACATCCTGCCCAGCTCGGTCCTCTGCCTGGCCAATCAGTACAAATTCTTTTCTCCCTCCTTAGTGTTCAACTTCTCATACAGCATATGCCTTTTCCTTGGCTTTTCAGCAAATACCTCTTTACTTGCTGCTATGTCCTTGTACTCCTGAATACTTTTCACATCACTCTGTCAATTCTGTTTTGCCAACCTCTTTCTCCTTATGCTCTCCTGCACTTCCCCATTCCACCACCATGTCTCTTTGTTTTCCTATCTATTTCCAGATGTCACACCTAGTACCTTTCTAGATGTCTCCCCTATCACTTCTGCAGTAGTTGCCCAATCATCCAGCACCTCTTTACCACCACCGAGCCCCTGTCTGACCTCTTCCCTTAATCTCACACTACAGTCTTCTTCCTTTAGTTTCCACCATCTTATTCTTCTTTCTGTCTTCACCTCCGAAACCATCCTATAGACCACCATTCAATGCTGTCTAGCTACACAATCCCTTGCCAACACCTTACAGTCTCCAATCTCTTTAAGGATGCATCTCCTATATAAAAACATAGTCCACCTGTGTGCACCTTCCTCCACTCTTATACGTCACCCTATGATTCTCCTTCTTCTCAAAATAAGTGTTCACCACTGCTATTTTCATCCTTTTAGCCAAATCTACCACCATCTTACAACCCACTTTTGGAGCATAAGCACTGATGACATTTATCATCACCCCTTCAACTTCCTGCTTCACGTTCATTACTTTATCAGAAACTCTCTTCACCACCACTACACTCTTACTATACTCTTCCTTCAGAATCACCCCTACACAATAATTTTTTTTTCATCCACACCATGAGAGAACAGTTTAAACCCCCCCTCCAATTTTTCTGGCCTTACTCCCTTTTCACTTGGTCTCACTAAACGCACAATATATCTACTTTTCCATCATATCAGCTAACTCTCTCCCTTAACCAGTCATAGTTTCAACATTTAAAGTACCAACCCTAACCTCCACCCTCCTACACTTCTCCTTTTCCTACCTTATCTGTAGTCATCTTTCTTCTCTCCTTCTCCTTTTTTGGCCAACAGTAGCCCAATTTCCCCCTGTAAACCTGTTGGCTTACAATACCTGTGGTGGTCGTTGGTAACCCGGGCCACGACCAATCTGGTATGAAATTCTCTTTCATGATCCGCATATTTGATTTGGCACATATTTTACGATGGATGCCCTTCCTAACGCAACCCCCATTTATCCGGGTTTGGGACTGGCACTAAGAGTGCACAGGCTTGTGCGACCCTAATGGCTGGGTTTTTATGACTAATATAATTAATTTCACAAATTTCAACAATTTGGTTCTGTAAAGAAATGTAGTTTTACTAGATATAATTAATTCAGAAGCTTGTTTTTTTTTTTTTTTTTTGTGGCATAAAGTATTGTGTCGGGGGTTACATCGGAAACGTAAATTGGGGTTGAGGTGTCTTTGTATGGGACCAAAACTGAAAGTAAATGGAAGGTGCCAATGAAAGCTAGTGAGGAGTGGCTAAAGTGGGAAAAGGAGCGGGGCTTTCTTGCCGCATTTCGTTGCATCAAGTCTTGACAGGCAGGCCTTTCTGCCACGAGTTATGAGCGGGAATTCCACTTCTACATCTGCCGTCTTTTGCCTGTAGTTAGAGACATAGGGAGGAGAGCCGCTATTAGTGGTTCTCCACCTTACTGTCCTCCCAGCCGCCTTTTATAAGCATCGTCAGGCTAGAAGAAATTGAGGGGCTGGCACTCCAATTGAGGCCCATCCGTTTCTTTTAAGAATGCCACATCTCCTTGTTTGCTGCGCTGGGCTGTGCCGCCTCAGCATCGTCATTCCACACATTGCTGACGGTTGAGTTCCGAGTGCTTGCAGACACCCGTCGACTATATAAAATTATTATTATTCACTGGTGTAAGAACAACAGTTTGCAATTAATTGTAGTAACTTTATTTATACTACCTAACCTGGGAGGAACCAAATGTATCTGAAATGTTGTTTAGGAAGGTTTTTACTAACGAACATACCGGAGAGAATATTGACAGTGTATATTTTAAGTAACACTTTAAAATTTAAATTAACACTTTAATAGTATATTTTAGTGTAAAATATATTTTAATAATTTTGTATATAGTTAATTCTGTGCATATTCCTTTATTCCGCCTGATCAAATGTAATGTACAGACCAATGTCATATGGCTTCTGTGCAATAAGCTTTTAATCCATATGTGCCATGATTTATACTTTCAGTCATGCACAGCCAAAGTTAATTATGAAATTAATGGTGTCTATTTGAAAGAGGACCTTAATTTCTACTCTTTTGAAAAAAATATTGTTTGAATTGCTTTAAAATTGCTTGTGTAGTACTGTTTAAGTAAAACTGTTCGAAATATGTGAAGTCTTAATACATTGATGACATACTGTGATATGATATTTAAAATGTTCTCTCTGTGAAAAAAAATGTGCATATTGTACACGCGTACAAATTTAAAGAACCTGTTAAATATTATGTAAATGTAAGAATTGTATGCAATGACATTTTCAGCAAGGAGATTCAATCTGTGAGTCGTTTCTCCAAAAGATCCATTTCAAAGAGTCGATTCATTCTGATTGACACATAATGTAATGAATCCACCCTCCTGAACTGAAAGTATTTCTCGCTTGCCTTCCACGTTTTGTCGGGCAGTTGGAAAAGGAAAAAAAAAATGGTTAATGGTTAAATATTGCAAAACACTTGTTTTGATCAAAGGTGAGTTGAAATAAACTATTTTATATAAGCAGAATGTGTATATATTGTGTATAAAATAAGTGAACTGTAACTGTAAAACATTTTGTTTGATTTTATACGGGTTGTGCAACAACTATCTATCTATCTATCTATCTATCTATCTATCTATCTATCTATCTATCTATCTATCTATCTATCTATCTATCATGATGCAAATGGAAACACGTTTACTTTTACTCCGTTTGGTGCAGTTTATCTATTGCAAAATATTTAGTTAATTCATCACATTAAATAATGTATGCATTTTATAGAAGCATAATGCATAATATTCAAAAAATATTAATTTAATTGTTTTGTTTGTGAAATAAAAAAAAATGCAATTACTTTTCTATTCAAATACACTACCGGGTATAACACTGCTGGTATCTAACAATTAATCTGTAGGTTGTAATGTAAGATTATGTCAAATAAGTCAGATCAAAATGTCAATAATCTACGCTTGAAACTGAAAGTGTTTCTCCACCAGCCTTGAATCCATTTTGTGAAGTCGGTGGAAAAGATAAAATCACGATTAAGGAAAACTACAGACTTTAAGGTTATATTAATGTCATACAATGAGATCTGTTGACTAAAGCTGAGTGATTTTATTATTATAAATGACTAATCTACAGCATATATTCATAAAATGCTTGTGTATAAATAGCAGTTGTTATTTGTGCAGACTACCTGCGAAACCTGTTTTACAGACTACCTGCAAAACATGTTTTTATTTGATATGTAATAAAGGCGTTTCAGCTGCTTCTATTCAAATTCTCATGCATGAAAAATGCAAAAAAGGCATTTTTGGGGACACATTTTGTGTAAATATTCTCCATCTGCTATGCATTTCTTCAATAGTTTATTCATAATTTCATAATTTTAAGTAATAGTTTATTTCTTAAGTTAAATATGTGTGCAGAAGTGACTAATGAACTACTAATGAGTGATACTTCACCAGACTCTGCTGTGTTGTACTTGAAGTTATGATTCATATCCAAACCAAGTGAAATTGTTCAACTGCGCATTTATTTCTGTGTTTTATAGGAGTGTGGTTTATTCCAGCAGAAAAAAAATCTGACTCTTCTTTGTACATACTTCACTAATGTTCAAAGATGGCGACAAATGATCTGGACACAGATAATGGTTCCCCAGCAACTAAAAAACGGTAACCAACAGTGTTCTTGTATTGTAATCATTACATAACTATGACCACCACAATAATTTAACCAAATACAAATAATTTCAGTACTTTTATTGAAACAATCACTTGAACATAATTAATTTAGTCCTGAGTAATTTGACAATGTCTGTAAAAAATAAAAAATAAATAAATAAATTTGAGTGTATATGAATTTTCTGAATCACTGTCTATAATGTTGCAGTAAGCTCCAGGACGAAGGATCAGAATCACCAACACCCAGCTGTATCTCCATAAAAAGTGAACAATCTATGGGTTTCTTTGTAGAGTTTAAAGATGGAGATTATTCCTCTCCACAAAGGTAACATCTCCTCAGTGTTAAATTGTTGCCAAAGTTAAGCAGAAAACTAGAATGTATTATTCGTATTTATATTGTTTTCTCTGTTTAAACATTTTGGATAAAATCGGGGGTTAATGTGATTTGCACATGATTGCATTTTATTTTTATGAACATTTTACACAGTGTCTCCATTTATTTTTTTTAAACAGGTACATCATGTACCTGTTTAAACCTAATATATTATTTAACAATAACGAAAATGAGCAGTTTACGCAACCCAAATCTGAAACATGGCTGAAACCGTTAGAAAGGTGTAGAGCCTGCAGACTGACAGAAATCTATTTAATTTGAATAGTATTTGTTAAATACTATTTCAATGAAATACTATTTACTGCCCCACAGCTCTAGGCTTCCCAGTGACTGGTTGTGTGGTTTTTCACATACCATTTTATTGTCTATGTAGGTTTGCTCTGGGATTTGGGCATAAACATTTATCCATTTATTTAATTTACCCAACTGAACAGTCACTGCTGGGGCCATGCACAAAGCTTAGCAGTGCTGAAATTGGTAGCGCACTAGTTGAAATCTAAACACTGCCAAAATGCCATTGCAGGCCGCTGAGCAAGGCCCCTAACTCTCAACTGTTCAGTGCATCAGTGAGTCAATTATAAGTCTATTTTGATAAAGGTGTCTTTGCATGTACAATGGAATTTGATCACACAACCCTCCAATCCTACCAAAACTTTAACCACTGCCCAACCATCTTCAAATCTCTTATACTGTCATTCCACAATATTCATATTAGTCATGTTGTAATTATCTTTGTTTAATATTCAAAAATGTTAAAAATGATTGTCTTTTAAAGCTGCAGTGATGGGAACAGTGCCATACAGATGTTAGAGGACAGCACTGAAAGGAATATAATCACAGATGCAGGGTAAGATTAAAACCACCAAGATGACTATGACATTGGTATTATAATTCTCTCTGCTGTAACTGCAGAGTGAGTAATTTATAGAAAACAAACATCAAAGACAAAGAAACTATTCAATAATAGTGTGATCTTAAAGTCTAAAACTAAACCCAATGGCTCATTACATCTTCCTGTTTCACATTTCACAGGCACGACAAGGAATCTTCTGCTGTAAATGAATTCCAAAAAATATTCAAAGTAAATCTGATGAAGAAGTTTCAGTGTTTAAATGAAGTGATAATAAACCAGGGAAACCAAACAGTCCTTAATGAGATTTACACAGAGCTCTACATCACAGAGGGAGACAGTGGAGGAGTCAATAAACAACATGAGGTGAGACAGATTGAGGCAACAAACAGAAGAATAGCAACAGAGGACATGCCAATCAAATGCAATGACATCTTTAAGCCCGTATTTGAACAAGATGAACCCATCAGAACCGTGCTGACGAAGGGGATCGCTGGCATCGGAAAAACAGTCTCTGTGCAGAAGTTTATTCTGGACTGGGCTGAAGGGAAAGAAAATCAGGACATTCACCTCATATTTCCCCTTCCTTTCAGAGAGCTGAATTTGATGAAAGACCAAAAACTGAGTCTGATGGAGCTTCTTCATGTCTTTTTTAAGGAAACAAAAGAAACTGAAGTGTACAGCTTTGAGAAGATTCTGTTCATTTTTGATGGATTGGACGAGTGTCGTTTTCCTCTAGATTTTTGCAACACATTGAGCGTGTGTGATGTAACTGAATCAGCATCAGTTGCTGTGCTGCTGATAAACCTGATTAAAGGGAATCTGCTTCCCTCTGCTCTCATCTGGATCACCTCCCGACCAGCAGCAGCTGATCAAATCCCCTCTGAATGTGTTTATCGAGTCACAGAGATACGAGGGTTTAATGACCCACAGAAGGAGGAGTATTTCAGGAAGAGAATCAGTGATCAGATCCTGGCCAATAACATCATCACACACCTGAAGGCATTAAGAAGCCTCTACATCATGTGCCACATCCCAGTCTTCTGCTGGATTTCAGCCACTGTTCTAGAGAGAATGTTGGGTGAAGCAGAGAGTGGAGAAATCCCCAAGACTCTGACTCAAATGTACACACACTGATTAAAGGGAATCTGCTTCCCTCTGCTCTCATCTGGATCACCTCCAGACCAGCAGCAGCTGATCAAATCCCCTCTGAATGTGTTCATCGAGTCACAGAGATACGAGGGGTTTAATGACCCACAGAAGGAGGAGTATTTCAGGAAGAGAATCAGTGATCAGATCCTGGCCAATAACATCATCACACACCTGAAGGCATTAAGAAGCCTCTACATCATGTGCCACATCCCAGTGTTCTGCTGGATTTCAGCCACAGTTCTAGAGAGAATGTTGGGTGAAGCAGTGAGTGGAGAAATCCCCAAAACTCTGACTCAAATGTACACACACTTCCTCATCATTCAGACCAACATCATGAGAGAAAAGTTCCCTAGGAAGCAGGAGACTGATGAAGAAATTATTCTTAAACTGGGACAACTGGCTTTTCAGCAGCTGAAGAAAGGAAACCTGATCTTCTATGAGGAAGACCTGAGAGTGTGCGGCATTGATGTGGCAGAAGCAGCAGTGTATTCAGGTGTGTGTACACAGATCTTCAAAGAGGAGTTTGGCCTTCATCAGAGCAAAGTGTACTGCTTTGTTCATCTAAGTGTTCAGGAACATCTCGCAGCTCTGTATGTGCACCTGACCTTCATGATAAAAAAAATTAATGCTCTTAAACAGGATTGGTTTCCTGAAGAGAAGATAAAAGAAATTACAATCTTAGACGTACACAAGAGTGCAGTAGATCAAGTTTTAAAACATCAGACTGGACATCTAGATCTTTTCCTTCGCTTTCTTCTGGGTCTTTCACTAAAGTCCAATCAGAATCTTTTAAACATCTTATTACCACAGACAGGAAGTAGCTCCGTGCACAAAAATGATATTGTTCAATACATTAAGAAGAAGATCAGTGAAAATCTTACTACAGACAAATCCATCAATCTCTTCCATTGTCTGAATGAACTGGGTGATCATTCTCTAGTGGAGGAAATCCAACACTACCTAAAATCTGGAAAACAAAGTGAACTTTCTTCTTCTCAGTGGTCTGCTCTGGTGTTTGTGTTACTGACATCAGTAGACGAGTTGGAAGAATTTGACCTGAGTAAATATATCAGTCCTGACAAAATAACAGAAGCTGTTCTGCTGAAGGTGATGCCTGTGATTGCAGCATCCAAAAAAGCAATGTAAGTAAATATAACTGTTTTACTGTTACAGTCTTAAGTCCTTGTGCTGTAAGTTTTTCTGTTTCCTGTTGCGACCCATGATCTCTTCTGTGACCCCTATTTTGAGTGTGTCTGTCACTTCCTTGAGCGACCTGGGTTCGAGGTCTGACAAATATAAAAGCTTTATAGTTTTTTCCACTTTGGAAGACAACTGGTTCAAATGATTTATTTGTATGTTTATGTATTTATTTTTGGCTTGAGTGTCCCTGAAAGCATATTTTCTAACTTAATTTTATGCTTTGTATAATTTAAATAGTGTAAATTCATTATGTATTGTGTTTTTTTTTTTCTCAGTATCAGGTGTGATTCACTTGAAGTGAAAGGTTGCTCAGCTCTGGTTTCAGTGCTCAGCTCAGAAACCTCCAATCTGAAAGAACTGCATCTGACAGTGAAAAAACTGGATCTAACAGGGAAGAAACTAGAAGACTCAGTAGTAAACGGTCTTTCTGCTGTGGTGGAGAGTTTATACTGTAAAGTGGAGACACTGAGGTAAGATCATCTTGAGAGTAACAATAATTCACTAAAAGCAGTAGCTGTTTTAAAGTGCTGTTTTTCCAACAAGATAGTTCTATAACAATAAAACGTCTCTCCCCTTTTACACGTTCACTCAAGTTTGTCGACAGTGATGTGGCAGGCAGGCTGCCTTATATCCTAGAGCTCATATATGTTTGTGTTACACCCTTTCTTTCCTTTTTAGTGATGCTGCCATAGCTCCTCTTGAGTCCCTACTTTCACTCTAATCACACTGCTTAGTGTCCTTAAATATTATGTAACAATTATAATGCCTAATAGTCAATGTGTCTCTCTCTCTCTCTCTCTCTCTCTCTCTCTCTCTCTCCCTGTCATCTTCTTACTCCTCTCTTTCTATGCTAAGCCACCAGCAGATCCCATGGGGTACGTGGGCTGCAAACAGTAAACAAAAGTCACTAGGAGACTTTTCCAATTGACATCTTACCCAAAGGGTCCCTGTCAGCTCCCACTACCACCTTTAGCATGGCTGGGCATGCCCTTTATCTAACAACTATTGCAGATAATCCAATAATGCACTAATAAGGCAGCCAACTGTATTCAGCACAAGTAATGCACATTATGCAGCCAACAACCTCCACTCAGTCTAAAGAGTAATATAAAGATTACCATTTCTAAAACAGATGATTCTCTGTCCCTTTTGCCCTATCATTCTTGCACTGTTGTCAAATGTATGTTTATTTGTTTTACCATTGCAGCATGCTGTCAGAGTTGAAGGGCAGTATTGCAGTTGGTTGAAGTATACATTAGACCAGGGGTCACCAACCTTTTTGACACCGAGAGCTACTTCTTGGGTACTGACTAATGTGAAGGGCTCCCAGTTTAATACACAATTCTGAAATAACAAATTTCTACCAGTTTAATACACAATTCTGAAATAACAAATTTGTTTAATTTACCTTTAATTATGTTATTATTAATAATTAATTATATTTATCTATATCAGGGGGTCAAACTTAATTGCACAGGGGGCCAAAACTCAAAGCACACTTTAGGTCACGGGCCGAACAGGATAAACATTTCTTGAACACACTAAAACAAAAAACCCTGAACAAATAAATAAAAATTGTGCTATTAAGTAAATGTTAAAATAACAACAAATCAAAACAATCGGATTTCTTTGCTCTTATGCCATTTTATAAAAAAGATCATCTTAAACTTTAAATAACTTAAAATATTTTGCTCTTCATAAAAATATCTCCAGTCAAACACCGACGTCTCACACCTTCATCATGAAGCTCTTTAGAAACTCTCCCTCAGTAAATAATCGGCTGATGTGGTTTTGATTTCTCCTCTGTTTTCACACCAGCTTCACTTTGTGATTTTTCTCTGGTGAAAAACCTCTGCTGAAATGTCAGATTCTTGTTTAACTCTTCTACTTTCTGTATCTTCTGCTCTGCATTCAGGTTTTTCAGCTTCTCCTGATGTTTTGTCTCGTAGTTCAGTCTTGGATTGAATTCCTCAATTACAGCCACATTCGCTCCATAAATAAGACACACGTGTTCACAGCCAGTGTCAGTAAACATCTACTCAGAATTCCATCGGTTTTGATAGGCTCTGTTTTCAGAATCCACTTGTCTCTTCACCATTGTAAGGGGCTTCACAATAACTTTACAATAGGGTTAAATACATCAACAGAAGCTCGACTTGATTGACGCTGGAATGTTCCCAGGTAGTCTCGCTGCATTATGGGATCTGTAGTTTTTGTTATCAGCGCTTCATATCGCAGGGACATTAATAACAATAATAATAGATCTTTATAAAATCATCTCGCGGGCTGGATATAATTGTACGTCGGGTCAGAGTTTGACACCCCTGATCTATGTGAAGACACTGATCATGTTAATGATTTCTCACAATAATTATCAACAATAATTTTAGAAGGTAGGAAACAGCTATTTTTAGAAAAGGATCGCGGGCGATTCATGTGGCACCACGTTGGTGACCCCTGCATTAGACAATGCCATATCAAAGCCATATTAACTATAAATAAACCACTTAATGTCTGTGTCTGTACATATCATCTAATCACAGGAATTAGAGTTGGTCGGGTTTCCTTTTATCAATCAAAATCTAATGGCTTTTGGTATTTTCTGTTTAAATTGATTTATTTAATGAACCTCTGATTGGACATTCTGACTATTTTCTACTGTTTGACTTTGTTGTTTGGATAAATGATTTTAAATATGACCACAAACATAAATAATCCAAAAGTCATTGCTCTTCCCATAGTTTTAAAATCAATTTTAGTTAAAAGAGTGCGCTATTGTGTCTTTTTACAGTTTGCGTCAGTGTGATGTCTCACCTAAAGGCTGTGCAGCTCTGATTTCAGCTGTGAAATCAAACCCCTCACACCTGAGAGAACTGGACCTGTCCTATAATAATGTAAAAGACTCAGGAGTGAAGTGTCTCTCTGCTATACTGGAGAATTCTCAATGTAAACTGGAGAGTCTGATGTAAGCTCTTGACTACCACACATTCTTTAATAGTTAGATTGAAGCAGTAGTTTTAGTTTCATGATAAGTAGCCTGAGAAGAAAGATTGTTTCTTTTCACTGCACACTGATATGTCAGAGTCTTAGGGCCAGATGTATTTATATGTGAATTTGCAGAGGAAAGTATGTGAAATGTGTGTAAAATAAGAGTGACATTTAATAAACATTGTAACAATACATAAACTGCAACTAAAACATGACCTAAATGCAGTTTGTTTGGGCTGCATAGTTCCAATCAGCATTAAAATAGAAATATAAAAAAAAAGGAAAATAAAACAGGAAGTTAACGCTATAGACTGAAAGTTGTTACGATCTACACTCACCTTCCACATCTCCTACTTCCCTGTGTGTGTGTGTGTGTGTGTGTGTGTGTGTGTGTGTGTGTGTGTGCCTGCCTGGGCATGTCTACCCCCAATCAGCAGTACACCTCTAGAATATTCCTTATCAGGTGACAACATATAGAAACCCTGTTTTTTTATGGCTAAGCCACATCTCTGCCTAATCCTCAGCTATACATCAGCCCGCTTAGAGAAAATCTTTAAACCCACCCCCACTCTGGTCCAGTCCCCATGGAATCCCATGTTTTAGATCCTGAACCCTACTCTAGTTGCTTAGGAGGGTGTAAAGCATTCCTGCTCCAGTGTTTAATGTGTTCTGCCAGCAGCCACTGTTTCATGCCTCTGATGCAGCCAAGGACAGATTTTTGAATGCTGAACTAGCATCACCATCTGGTCTCCCTAATGAAACATTGGTTTAAAAGTCTATGTCCTGGATGGGAAACACACTGCTTCTTGTGATCACTATTTTTACATTTACATTTGCGGCATTTAGCAGACGCCCTTATCCAGAGCGACATACAAACGTGCTTTAAATCTTTAGTAGTGAATAAATCTACACTGGTACGCAAGAATACAAACTCAATATAAATATAACTCGAATTCTACAAACTTGGAAAGTGCTAATTTAGGTATTTCAGGAAGAGGTAGGTCTTGGAAGAGGAAGCTGATCCATTTTCTGACCAGCCCTCTAATGGTGGGAAACTCTTGGCTTGTGAAACAAAAACCCACATTGACTGCACAGTGGGAAGGGTTGTCAACTGGAGTCCCTTCTGTCACCCCACCTGCTTGCCCCTTTTCCTACTGGTGTCAAAAAAATGCCCCTAAAGATTCATCACCCCCTAGACTAGTCTACTGTCACTCATAAATGCCACATTATAAATGAGGTGTTCAGCAAGGTATGTGTACTGTTCTTGCCCCCTAAAGGAGCCCCCTTGCCCTCTGGTAGACTATTCAATCTTTCACAAATATTCCCTCCCGCTCATTACTTTGGCCTTTAAACCTCTCCAAGGTGCCTCCTATGTACCGAGTCTGACCTTAAAAATGCCTATCAGTTTGTTAGGATAAACAGCCTCCTGGGACACTTTGGGTACCTAGTCATGCCGTTTGACCTCATCATTGCCCCAGTGGCAGTCCATGTGCTGGTAACCAATGTCCTTCTTAAACCACTTCATCTTTGTGTACCTTGATGACATCCTTTTTTGTTCTTTGACATTGTTGGACACCAACAATGTTTGACTGCTCGGGAACCGGTTGTCCATCAAGGTGTAAAAATTTGAGTTCCACATGCTTGAAAAATTGTAAGCGACAGTAGAGTGGCCCAGACCCACGAATTTGAATCATTTGCAGCGCTTCCTAGGCTTTGCAAATTTCAATCTTAGATTTATCTGCAACTACAGCCAGATAGCTGCTCCCCTTACTCAACTTAAATCCCCTGCCACACCATTTATCTGGACTCCAGTGGCCTCCAAAGCATTTTCTTAGCTTAATGAACTGTTTAATTCTGCCTCTTTTTTTGGCACACCCTGACCCTTCAAAACAGTTTATTGTGGAAGTGGTTGCCTCTGATTCAAGGGTCAGCTTCCGACTTAAAACTGCACCCATGTGCCTTTTTCTCCTGCCAAATGACTTCTGTAAAAAACAATTATGATGTGGGGAAACATGAGTTGTTAACAGTCAAACTGGCTCTTAAGGAATGGAGGCACTGGCTTAAGGCGGTGAAGCAAACATCTGTTGTTGGACAGACCATTGAAAACTGGCCTATATCCAAACTGTTAAGAGATTACATTTCCTGTCAAGCATGCTAAGCACTGTACTTCAATAGGGCTCAACAAACCTAACCGGACCAGATAATGTTCCCACCGGCTGTTTATTTGTGCGATCGCAGTTTATTTAGTGAGGATACTCATAGTTTATTCAGTGGGGGATTCTCATGGAAAATCTTCTCTCAAACTGACACCAATCAAACCGTCAAGCTTCTTTGGAAACACTTCTGGTGGCCAACCATGGAGCCTGACATCAAGACCTTCCTTTCCACATGCTCAGTGTGCACCCATGGGAAGACGTCTCACCAACTTCTGCCCGGCCTGCTTCATCCCCTGCCAATCCCTAGTCTTTCATTGTTCCACATTGATCTCGATTTTATTACTGGCTTACCACCACCCTAAAGTAACACCCCCATACTTACAATAGTAGTCTCCAAGGCTGACCATTTTGTAGCTCACCCCAAGTTCCCTAAAGCTTGTGAATCTTTCAACCTCCGTTTCAATTGTGTTTTTCGTTCACTTGGCATTTCTTTAGACATTGTCATGGACCATGGGCTCCAGTTTGTCTCTCAGATATGGGAAGTATTTTGGAATGCCCTTGGTGCCTCTGTTAGTTAATCCTCAAATGTTTTTACCCTCAAACTAACGATCAGGCAAAATGCACCAACCAGGACTTGGAGTCTGCTCTCCAGTGCATTACAGCCAGCAACCCCTCATCTGCAGTCAACTCCACTGGGTCAAATACACACACAACTTTCTAACTAGCACAGCCACAGTTATTACCTCCTTCATGTTCTATTGGGTATTTGCCACCTATGCACTCCCCCCTCCTATTTTGTACCTCCAACCACAACCGCCAACTCACAAAACACCACCAACAGTCCTGCACCCAAACATTGGCTAGGGCAGTGGGTGTGGCTGGCTACAAAGAGCAATTGCCCTCAAAACATCTTTCAAGAATCTCTTACCCCATTACATAGGCCCCTTTATCATTTAGGGGATTATCAACCCCTCTGTTATAAAGTTTAGACTAGCCCAGTTACATGAGGGTCCACCCAAACTTTCATGTCTTACATTTAAAGTCCTAGTCAGCACTTAAGTGTGAGTTTGAGGAGATCACAGTCCATGGACACAACTGTATGCTTTAATATATAGAGATATCATTAAAATAATGTACATATACCAAACCCCAATTTACAGGCAGAAAATTAAATCTATGCTGGTAAGTTAAAACTTTGTTTGGATCAGGATCTTGACAACTGCTTTTAACAACACAAGATAAAAATTTACACATGACTTAAAATGAGGAACCTGGAAAATCTCAAACACAACTTAAATGAATTAAGCAGAGTGTGCTCTAATGCTTATAGATCATCTTTAAAATAATTTTGAGCCATGATAAAAAAGAAATCTGTTGATGACCCTGTGTCATTCTGAAGGTTGTGCAAGTGTGGTGTCTCAGATGAAGGCTGTGCTGCTCTGACTTCAGCTCTGATAACAAACCCCTCACACCTGAGAGAACTGGCTTTGTCTGATAATAAACTCGGAGGCTCAGGAGTGAAGGGTCTATCTGCTGTACTGAAGAATCCTCAATGTAAACTGGAGAAACTGAGGTAAAATAAAGTCTCTTAGAGTTACATGACCACATCTTCTATAATAGTGAGCAGGAATTTTTGTTTTATTTTTAAAACGTTTAAATATTTTTACTGCAAAAAGATGATAGAGTTGATACTTATGTGAGAAGCTGCAATGGAAGAAAAATTTTCTAGGAAAATGAATGCATCTTGATGTTTAACGTCAACAATTATTTAAAGCAGATTACTCTCTCTTTCTCTCTCTCTCTCTCTCTCTCTTTCTCTCTCTATCTGATTAAAGTTGACGGTCAGTCTGCTGTTTTCTGTACAGCTTCAGTTGCTTGATATCACACAACATAAGAAAATAATAAATGACAATTAGTATAATAATTTTTTTATTAATTAGAATGTGATATTAAAGCCTCTTTTTATTATAAACAAAACTAATAATTTTACAAGCACAGCCTTAATTTAGCAAAATTCAAACCTAAAAGAAAGTCACCTGGTCAAGTGTGTGTAATTGTGTTTCTCTGCAGGTTGTACAAGTGTGGTGTCTCAAATGAAGGCTGCGCTACACTAACATCAGCTCTGAGATCAAACCCCTCACACCTGAGAGAACTGACTCTGTCCTATAATAATATCGGAGACTCAGGAGTGAAGTGTCTATCTGCTGTATTGGAGAATCCTCACTGTAAACTGAGGAAACTGTGGTAAGATCATCTCTTTGAGAGTCACATGACCTGCTCTTCAGTAAGACATATTCTTTAATGATGAGACTGAAGGAGTTTTAGGTTTTAGGCTCACCATCCATCTACTGAGGAGGAAAGTTTTCACTGCACTGTTTTTTTCACTGCAGACACACATATAAAACATATAAAACATATAAAAATCTGCAGCACAAAGCCTTATATGACTGCAATGTGTCTATAACTTGATGTATATCAAATTTACTCAACACTGTACTCACAGAACTGCACTTGGGACACAAACTAAATGCACTGTGTATACGTTGTGGAGTGTCAGGAATACTTAAAGTACTACCATGTTTCTGTGTTTATGTCTGCAGTGTGTATCTTTCTTTTTGTTATGTCTTCATCCCACTCTTTATTGCCATATTTATTTTGAGGCTCAGTTTGATCCTAAGCACAAAGAAAAACAGTTGCTCATGCCACAAGCCAGCTTCATGTCAGAGGTTGAAAGTGTGTTCCCTCTAGCCATGTTCCAGTCATAAGGGGCCCTCCAGCCTTGTTCTAGACAGGGCCATCAATGTTTTAGGAAGAGGCCAAAAAGGCAGCCTCCAAAGTCATGCTCAAAAGTAGAAATGTCTCAGCAACATTCATTTTTCAGATTGTAAATAATGTTTTAGATACTATTTATTCTGTCTAAGATCACAGCACATGGTCACCAACACTTTTTAATATACCAAAATGATTCTAACAGTATTTACTAGGTAAAATTGACCAAACAGATTAAAATCTAAAGAAATCCACACTAGCAGATCAATTCCCAATTAATATCGGAATCTGATATCTGCTCGCATTAACATACATGATATTTAAAACCTGATTTTAAAATAATGACAAATAAAACCTGTAAAATAATGACTCCCAATCTCAAAACTAATCAAAAATAAACTGTTTAATAACATTACAAATTTGTTAACAATTAAATATTTGGGGGTGATCATTCTTCCAATATACAAAATACTGTAACAAATATGACCCTCATTTCCTGTCATTCATATGAAAAATCATGTGAAAAATATAATATGACAACAAGTGTATTGTATTATTAGAATAATAAGATGATAGTTTAGGATTTAGACAAAAAGTACAATTTGTTACATTTGACTGCCTCAATTGCCAGGTTCATGAGATTAATCAGAAATGGAGAGAGAGAGAACAGAAAAATTAGGTTTATGATCTGCTGCTGTTTTCTGTTTAGATTTGGCTGCTTAAGATTAGCTCTTATATCTTAAGCAAATATGAGAATCTTAATCTAACATTAAATAAGAATATTTTTTAATTATATAGCATAAACAGAACATATTAAATTCACATGCCATTTACAATAAGTAAATCATTTGATAAACAAGTCATGTTAAAAGTAATCATGAACAAAATCCATTGATATTGTGTTTTATTGTGTCTCTACAGGTTGTGCAGTTGTAGTATTTTCCATGAAGGCTGTGTTGCTTTGTGTTCAGCTCTGAGATCAAACCCCTCACACCTGAGAGACCTGGCTCTGTCTTTTAATAAAATAGGCGACTCAGGAGTAAAGTGTCTCTCTGCTGTACTGGAGAGTCCTCAATGTAACCTGGATATACTGTGGTAAGATCATATTAATGATAGTCACATGGGGTCTCATTTATAAATGGGAGTACGCACAAAATGGGGCAGGAAAAACAAACTGCACAGAAGAATGTGTGTACCTGTTAGTAAACTGTGAGCCATGCGTATTCTGGAGACAAGGGGAATTAGCGACACAGAAGGCGATGTGAGGAACTGAAGTCTGATTCTAGAGGACAAGGCCTTAGAGGCCGCCACACCCTGGCTGGAGTGTGCTCTGACCCCAAAAGGAGCGGGGAGACAACAGGACAATTCACCTGCTGAGGGTCTGTTAATCAGCATGAAAACCCTTTTTAAACGGACCATAGCAGACAACCAGCTGATCCGACTCTTTGGACACAGCAGTTCTGTTGATGTATGTTTCCAGTGCTCGCACCGGTTAAGCTTTACCTGTCCGGGAGCCTAAAAAGAAGGAGGATTTAAATGTCTGAATCACAACTGGTCACAGGCACCTTGGGGACACCTGGGGTAGAGGAAGGTACTGGCTATGCCTGGGGAAACTCCAGACAGAAGGGGCTCACAAAAAGAATGTAAAGGTCCCCAACCATCTTTATAGAGGAAATGGCCTGTAGAAAAACAATCTTGAATGTCAAAATTTTCAAGGGCACTTTAGACAGGGCCCAAAGGGAGGCTTAGTCAAACAACGTGCCCCCTGTCTGGACAAGTAGGTTTACAAGAAGGTTTACCAGGTTGGCGAACCATGGCTGGCTTGGCCAACATGGGGCTACCAATAGGAGATCCATCCCGGCAAACTCACTCCAAAAAATGATACAGGGGGGAAAGTGTACAGGCGGAGCCTCGGCCAAACCTGTACCATGGCATCCAGCCCAAGATGCTCTGGGTGAGTAAGAGAGAACCAGAGGAGACAGTGTGACGTCACTTTTGTTGCAAACAGGTCCACGCTCTGTAAAATATTCTCCATATTTGCTCCACCACTTCTAAGGCCTCTGCTCCTTGATTCAATTGCACTTGGATGTACAGTGCTTTCAGTGAGACCAGCTTTCCTTAGGCCCACTGAAGGGTCTGTCGAGCCAGATTGTAAAGGAGGCGAGGGCACAGACCTTCCTGGTGGTTTGTGTAGAAGACCACCGACGTGTTGTCTGTACAGACCAGCACATAATGGTCCCAAAGGTCTATGAGGAAATGCTTCAGTGCTAGAAGCACAGCCCAACTGTTTCATATGGGTGAGAACGACATCTCGAGCTAATATCAACCAGTCGTTAATATAGTTTAGTATGCAAATGCCCAGGAGTTTTAGAGAAGCCAGGGCCACATCTGCACACTTTGTGAAGGTGCAGGTGAGAATGCAAGGCCAAACAAATGGACCCGATATTGGTAAGCTTCCACTCTGAAAGCAAACCTTAGGAACTTCCAGTTCAGCTGACGTAGATCTACAAAGGGACGCAGCCCCCATCCTTCTTGAGAACTATGAAGTACCCACTGTAGAACCTGTGCTCTCTGTCTAGTGAAGAGAGTCCACTAGACTCTCTCCACAGCCTCCTAGATGGCCTCCTTCCCTAAGAAATTGTTTACTTCCTGTTCCATTTCCATTGAACCGGGGCAGACGAGACCCAAACTGAATTTTATTTTCTACAGGGCGCAGGAGCTAAGACATGTCTGGCAGTCGTTTCCAAGCTCTTAAGTAAATCAGCCTCTCAAGACTGATCTCTGGGCTGGCAGTCGTTTCCAAGCTCTCAAGTAAATCAGCCTCTAAAGACTGATCTCTGGGCTGCCTAGATCCTGAGAGGAGGCACACCCCCATCCACTAAATTATTGGGCAGTGGCTGAGGTGGGTACATGCTGGAGATGGATGTGCCCTATAGTACTCTTCATGGCTCCTGGCTGTCAGGATCTTTTAGCCAAAGACCTCTCATTGAAGTTGACAGTCCTTAAATACATCAGCTCCCTGGGCCTCAGTCTAGAGCATCGCCCAGACCCTAGTTTCTGGGGGAGCGTGAGAGGATACACTCCATCGTTGAATTTCACAATGCCTAGTACTCGTGCTAGGCTGGGGCTGGTGATGCGCCTGCCGAGAAACTGCTTGAATGCCGCTGCATGTTTCTTGGCCTCCTAAAATTTCTCGACAACTGTATTCACAGCATCTGTCACCATAAGGGTATCCAGCAGAATGGCTCTATCCTGTCTGACAAATCTGACAGGGTGAGCCAGAGGTGACTTTGTGTAGAGACCAGGGCAGACATTGAGGCATTTTGTGGCCCTGAGAGCCAGGTCCGTTGCACAACCCAGCTCTTTAACCAATGACCTGGTCACCTCACTGTGCAGGTCTGGGAAAAATGTCAAACCCCACCGTGAAGGCAGGTAATGTTCGTCCAGCTTGCTTAGGGGACATTGTTGCCTACAGACCTAGTCACTACCTCAAGCAGCTCCTCAAACTGAACTGGCTGTGGGGGCATATTTTCTATGGGATCGCCAGTTTCCATACCCTCCCGCTGCTTTGAGGAATAGAGGTGGAAGTAAAGAAAGCGCAGAAAGGCGTGTTAAAAAAGTCGTTAATGTAGCTTCTTCTCCTACGTTCAAAAGAGTAAACAGTGTCATTATATCTATGTAGGTTACGTACCTGTGAGGTCACAGATGAGGGCTGTGCTGCTCTGACTTCAGCTTTGAAATCAAACCCCTCCCACTTGAGAGAACTGTATCTGTCCTGGAATAAAATTGGAGACTCAGGAAAGAAGAAACTTTCTGCTCTTAAGGATGATAATCATTACAATTTACAAATACTGGGGTGAGTAATAATCCTTCTGAACAGTGAAAAAACCTATCTATCTATCTATCTATCTATCTATCTATCTATCTATCTATCTATCTATCTATCTATCTATCTATCTTTCTATCTTTCTGTCTATTTAGCTAGCTAAAACACAGAAGTCAGAAATAGCACAGTAATGTTCATTATCAAACGAGCTAAAACTTGTGTTCCTTATTCTCCTGATTCTTATTCTTTGTTTTAGCTAAATGTTATAACAGATATTATCTAAATGCTAAATGATCGGTTGCAAACAGGTTATGATATGTTTTCTTTAGGACAGAGACTAATACATACTGTTGAATTATTTAGTCCCTCAGTCTAGTGTTTTTTATTAATTCATGTTTTTCTTTCACATTCAGCGTGTGATGAACATCTGTGTGTTTGATGAAGACGCCGATGTTCCTGTATGTCCATTTGGAGAATTGATATGATGTTTATTTGGTTATAACACATTTAACATGCTAAGTGTTTCTACTTATTGTGTACAGTGAATCTGTTTGAATTTAATCTTAATATATATAATATATATAATATAAATTCCCATGACCTCATAAAATAATCCAAATATAAAATACATAGTTTGACAACACATAGTTTGTAAAAATTAATGTTTTGGCTGTAACAGTTTCCCTCTGACCAACCAATTAGAGGACGGAAAAATGCTGATGCTATTCTGTGAGGCAAATCTAAAATCTGATTGGTTAAAGAAACAGAGCTAGTTCTTAGGTAGACTGGTAAATAAGGCAAGCAAAACAGACTTTGAAGGCCCTGGGTCAGATTAAATTGACATGGCAGCACATAGAGGCTGAAATCCGATTGGACAAAAAATCTAACATCCACAAACCAATAGGAGCCAAGAGATACGCTACGAAATGAAGAAAATAAACTGTTGGGAATAAATTAATGCAATTTTATGGAACAAATATTAGAATTTAGATTGTAAATGTAGGTCAGTGCTTCTGTTAGTGTTTAGGCCAACAGAGAAGGCTTTGCTGGCCCTGATGGCCCACCACTGGTTAACATATAGTACTCATGGATGACTGTTTACATACTGTACATTACACATGGATTTAATTATAATGTGTAATTAATTATTATTTCTCAACCCACAGTTGAACATTTTAAATGCTTGCTAAAGTGCTTGCTTGTCAATCTAAAATTATTGGACTGGAACTAATATAGTTATATAAGTGTCTGTGATTTTTGTATGTGATTACCATTTGTCTAGTATTATAATATATTTTTTCTATTTATATCTGTGTAACAGAATACATAATGAAAATGTTGTTGTATATAAGTACAGTTAGTCCCTAACTTACGATGGAAATGCATTCCAATTTCCCCATCGTAACTTAAAAATATCGTCGAGACATGTCCTAGCCTACCCAAGAGTCTTAAAGAATGTGGATCGGTATGAGGAAGTATTCGTTAATAGTAGCAGTTTGCAAGTGAAAGGTGGAGCATATGCTGCTACGTTTAAATATTTTTACAATTTTGTTGTATCGTATCATCACAACAAGATTAAGTCGAACCATTGTAACTCAGGGACCATCTGAACTTAAAATGGCTTTTTTCACTGTAACTATTGTACATTTTGAAGAAATATAATACATAAAACTTGTTATTTTTGAGGTTTTTGTTCTGTACTTTCTGTAGCAATATATATTTTTTATATAGCATTAATATATTAATGTCTAACATCATTTTGTATATACAGTGAGGAAAATAAGTATTTGAACACTCTGCTATTTTGCAAGTTCTCCCACTTAGAAATCATGGAGGGGTCTGAAATTGTCATCGTAGGTGCATGTCCACTGTGAGAGACATAATCTAAAAAAAAAATATCCAGAAATCACAATATATGATTTTTAAACTATTTATTTGTATGTTACAGCTGCAAATAAGTATTTGAACACCTGTCTATCAGCTAGAATTCTGACCCTCAAAGACCTGTTAGCCTGCCTTTAAAATGTCCACCTCCACTACGTTTATTATCCTAAATTAGCTGCACCTGTTTGAGGTTGTTAGCTGCATAAAGACACCTGTCACCCATACAATCAGTAAGAATCCAACTACTAACATGGCCAAGACCAAAGAGCTGTCCAAAGACACTGGAGACAAAATTGTACATCTCCACAAGGCTGGAAAGGGCTAAGGGGAAATTGCCAAGCAGCTTGAAAAAGGTCCACTGTTGGAGCAATCATTAGAAAATGGAAGAAGCTAAACATGACTGTCAATCGCCCTCAGACTGGGGCTCCATGCAAGATCTCACCTCGTGGGGTCTCAGTGATCCTAAAGAAGGTGAGAAATCAGCCCAGAACTACATTTACATTTACATTTGCGGCATTTGGCAGACGCCCTTATCCAGAGCGACTTACAACTGAGCAGGGTAGGGTTTTAGGGCTTTGCTTCACAGGAAGAGCTGGTCAATGACCTGAAAAGAGCTGGGACCACCGTTTCCAAGGTTACTGTTGGTAATACACTAAGACGTCATGGTTTGAAATCATGCATGGCACGGAAGGTTCCCCTACTTAAACCAGCACATGTCCAGACGCGTCTTAAGTTTGCCAATGACCATGTGGTCAGATGAGACCAAAATAGAACTTTTGGGTGATAATTCCACTAAATGTGTTTGGAGAAAGAAGAATGATGAGTAACATCCCAAGAACACCATCCCTACTGTGAAGCATGGGGGTGGTAGCATCATGCTTTAGGGGTGTTTTTCTGCGCATGGGACAGGGCGACTGCACTGTATTAAGTAGAGGATGACCATGTATTGAGAGATTTTGGGGAACAACCTCCTTCCCTCAATTAAAGCTTTGAAGATGGGTCGAGGCTGGGTCTTCCAACATGACAATGACCTGAAGCACACAGCCNTTAAACCAGCACATGTCCAGGCGCGTCTTAAGTTTGCCAATGACCATGTGGTCAGATGAGACCAAAATAGAACTTTTGGGTGATAATTTCACTAAACGTGTTTGGAGAAAGAAGAATGATGAGTAACATCCCAAGAACACCATCCCTACTGTGAAGCATGGGGGTGGTAGCATCATGCTTTGGGGGTGTTTTTCTGCGCATGGGACAGGGCGACTGTAAGTAGAGACTGTATTAAGTAGAGGATGACCGGGCCATGTATTGAGAGATTTTGGGGAACAACCTCCTTCCCTCAATTAAAGCTTTGAAGATGGGTCGAGGCTGGGTCTTCCAACATGACAATGACCTGAAGCACACAGCCAGGATAATGAAGGTGAAGGAGTGGCTCTTAAGAAGCATATCAAGGTTCTGGCGTGGCCTAGCCAATCTCCAGACCTAAACCTAATAGAGAATCTTTGGAGGGAGCTCAAACTCCGTGTTTCTCAGCGAAGGCCAGAAACCTGACTGATCTAGAGAAGATCTGTGTGGAGGAGTGGGCTAAAATCCCTCCTGCAGTGTGTGCAAACCTGGTGAAAAACTACAGGAAACATTTTTTTTTTTTAGATTATGTCTCTCACAGTGGACATGCACCTATGATGACAATTTCAGACCCCTCCATGATTTCTAAGTGGGAGAACTTGCAAAATAGCAGGGTGTTCAAAAAAACAGAAACTAAGGCCCAAAATATGTAACACAAGTGCAGACAGAAAACAGTTCAAATTCAAATTCAAAAAGGGAATTTCTTTTGAAACTCAGGGGAAAAAAAACTTAAGCATAGTGTCTCTCAGCAAAAAAAATGTAAATAAAAAAAAATCAAAACCAGGGACTTACTAAAAAAACAAAAGATGCTTATAAGGGAACAGTCTGGTGATAACTGGTGGAGAAAAACCAAAAAAAGACAAAACCAAAAAAAAAAAAAAAAACACCCAACCAGAACCCCCAGAACCTAACATATTGTCATAATTCTAATACTTATTATAAGTAATTCAGCATTATTCAAATGATGTATGTAACATTAACTGCATTCACCTTCTTTACAATGATTTTGAGAGGAATGGCTTATGCTGTCTTCAAAGTAGCTGTTTATCAAAATAGTTCATTTTAAACGTCTTCCCCCTCCACAAAATGCTGCAATTTCAGTAAGATTGCTGGTCTTATTAATTTGTGGATCAGACATGATCTGCGAGTGGGGAATCTTTATTGCTTGTGTCATGGTCCCTTGAGCCAGGATCTCGATCATTGTGTGAGTAATATTTTTGCTAATGTGACTGTAATGTTTCTTGTCTAGATATCTTTTGAGTATTTTAGCATACTGAATGAAGCAAAGGTTTCCATTAGGCAAGAATTTTTATTAACACTAATAATATTTTTTACATTTTAAATGTACATTTTTAATTTAATTGCTGCAAACGAAATCATCAAATTGTTTGATTGTGAATAATAATAATTACTATATTTTAACTCCTTTGGACCTACTGTTCTAAAGTCTGAATATGTGACAGTGAAAAAATTTACTGCAGTTTCATTCCTGTCATGTTTATGCTTAGGGACTGCATTACCCAAGAGCCACTGCACTTTCTTGTTTGACACATCACTCATCACTCACACCTCTTCCTTCTCACCTTAATAAGCTTCACCTCTCACAGTACACCTTTCACTGACAATTGTCTTTTCATGTCCTTGATCAGGTTTGGTTTTTGGCTGCACATGTATCTGCTGATCCTCCTGCTACATGACATTTTCTATGTAAGTGCAGTACAGAGAGGATTAAGAATTGCTCATATGTTTGTATGTTTGATTTAAGGCATTAAAATCATGATAATACAACACTGATGAATTTTCTTGGAAAGGAAAGTATACAAGAGTAAACTTTTTATATTGTTAATGATTTTATATAATGTTTTGTTAGATTATATTAGATTAGTCATTCAAAGTATTTAAAGCTAAATCCAATTGATAAATTATACCCCTGGCATTATGGCTTGTTAAGAATAAATAAATAAATTGTTAAAATTTGTAGCTAGAGGTGTATCTGATTTTTATTCTGTAAATTTGTATTGCGATAGATCTAGTTGATAATAAATAAGGTTGAACAACCAAAAATGTTTTAAAGATCAACCAAAACAATCAGCTACAGCTTTTTTTTTGTTTTTCCTAGAACATTAAGTTGTTAGAAATTCAAGTTCAGAGAAAATGGTAAAAAAAAAAAAAATAAACAAAGAAAAACCTTTTACATGGTTGAAACTATTAAATAAGACATTATACACTGCATCTATAGAATTTATTACACTGTAAATTTTGTTTAAGTACAAGTTTCAAATGTGTTCCCTTTTAGGAACTTGAGCTGCGTCGGAACGCTTTGGGGGTGTTCCCGAAGCGCTCCGACGCAGCGCCTTGTTCCCCTTATGGATATAACTAGGGTTATATACGTAAACTAGAAACGTTTTTCATTTGGGTAAAAGGCTTAATTTTAAATGCTATTATATACTGTACCTTTAATGTATTTGAATAATACCCTTCACTGGTGCATGAACAACAGTTTGCAATTAATTGTAGTAACTTTATTTATACAGCCTTAACTGAGAGGAACCAAATGTATCTGAAATGTTGGTAAGGAAGGTTTTACTAGTGAACATTTCCGGAGAGATTATTGACAATGTGAAATATATTTGTATAATTTTGTACATAGTTCATTCTGTGCATATTCCTTTATTCTTCCTGATCAAATGTAATGTACAGACCAATGTCATATGTCTTCTGTGCAATAAGCTTTTAATCCATATGTGTCATGATTTATACTTCCAGTCATGCACAGCAAAAGTTAATTATGAAATGAATGGTGTCTAATTAAAAGAGGACCCTAATTCCTACTCTTTTAATAGAATATTGTTTGTATTGCTTTAAAATACACTTGTGTAGTACTGTTTAAGTAAAACTGCGTAAAATATGTATGGTATATCTTACTACATTGATGACTTACTGTGATATGATATTTCAAATGTTCTCTCAGTGAAAAAGATGAACCGAAGATTAAATAAACTTATATTCTCACAAATTTGTGCATATTTATCACAAAAAGAACCTGTTAAATATTAAAAAAATGTAAGAATTGTTTTGAAATAATTTGATGTATGTGATGACATTTTTTAGCCTTTTTGTTATATGTTTTATGGAGTACAAATCGACATCAAGAGGTTCAGAGGGCTTTTCACATTGGAAGGACAAATTTGCACCAACCAAATGGGTCCATTATGGTCATATTGCACTGAGGTCCAGGTTAGAAAACCTTAGGAAAAAAAGAAATCATGAAAAGAGAATACTAATGAATTTTCAGCAAGGAGTTTCAATCTGTGAGTCGTTTCTCCAAAAGATTCAGTTCAAAGAGTCGAATCATTCCAATTGACACATGATGTAATGAATCCAGCCTCCTAAAGTGAAAGTGTTTCTCGCTTTCCTTCCACATTTTGTCAGGCAGTTGGAAAAGCAGAAACATTGACTTTTGAACAAAGGTGAGATGTTATAAGCAATTTTATATAAGCAGAATGTGAATGTTTTATATAAAATAATTAAACTGTAAAACTGTGATGTATTTAAACCTTTTCACCTTTTGAATGTTTGTGGAATATTGTTCAATATGTACAGTCAAATGTAATGTTGTAAAAGAAGATGCTAATAACAAAATTGTAGCCAATTTATATATCTATCAATGAAATGTCAGTGTAACTTACAATATACAGTAAGGATTCAAATTTTCCCTATAAAAAGCATTTAATGAGGTTGTACATGACAGGACGCAACGGAAACACATTTACTGTTATTCTGTTTTGTGCAGTTTAATAATAAAAATATTTAGTTCATCACATGAAATAGTGTACGCATTTTATAGAAGTAGTGCATAATAAAAAAACAATTTTTTTTTTTTGCTTGGTTTTACTAGAGTAAAGTTGTGAAATTTTGTTGTGAAATTCAAAATAAGCTAATTTATTTACCTTTTTGAGCCTAAGGGTATTAAAAACAGAAATCTAAATATGTAAACATGGTATAGCACTGTTTACAGTAAATATATTTTGTATAAATGCTATTCTTGTACTTTTTGAGCCTAAGGGTACTAAATACAGAAATCTAAATATGTGAAAATAAATTTACTGTAAAAAGGGTATATCACTGCTGGTATGTTAGAATGAGCTGTATGTGCTAAAGTGTGTTAGAAAATTATGTGAATGCAATATTGTTGACAGCAAAAAGTTAGATTATGTAAAATTAGATTTAGTCAGCTCTAAATGTTCACAGCTCAAAAAAAAAGTCACAACGTTAGTGTTTCTCCAACAGCCTTGAATTCGGTTTGTGGAGCCGGTAATGATGATAAAACCAAAGGCAGACTTTAAGGTTATATTAATGTTATACAATAAGGACTGCTGACTAAAGCCTAGTGTATATATGACTATATTTTACAGGATATATAATAAAATGCTTGTGTGTAAATGGCAGTTGTTACTGGAACAGACTATCTGCAAAACCTGTTTTATTTGATATGCAAAAAAAGACCTTTCAGCTTCCTCTATTCAAATTCTCATGCATGAAAAAGGGCATGTTTGGGGACACATTTTGTTTAAATATTCTCCATCTGCAATGCATTTATTTAATAGTTGATTCATAATTCCATAATTTTAAGTAATAGTTTATTTCTTAAGTTAATTATGTGTGCAGAAGTGACTAATGAACTACTAATGAGTGATACTTCACCAGACTCTGCTGTGTTGTACTTGAAGTTATGATTCATATCCAAACCAAGTGAGATTGTTCAACTGCGCATTTATTTCTGTGTTTTATATGCTGGTATGTTAGAATGAGCTGTATGTGCTAAAGTGTGTTAGAAAATTATGTGAATGCAATATTGTTTACAGCAAAAAGTTAGATTATGTAAAATTAGATTTAGTCAGCTCTAAATGTTCACAGCTCAAAAAAAAAGTCAACGTTAGTGTTTCTCCACCAGCCTTGAATTTAGTTTGTGGAGCCGGTGATAATGATAAAACCAAAGGCAGACTTTAAGGTTATATTAATGTCATACAATAAGGACTGTTGACTAAAGCGTAGTTATTTTATTATTATAAATGACTATATTCTGCAGGATATATAATAAAATGCTTGTGTGTAAATGGCAGTTGTTACTGGAACAGACTATCTGCAAAACCTGTTTTATTTGATATGCAAAAAAAGACCTTTCAGCTTCCTCTATTCAAATTCTCATGCATGAAAAATGGCATGTTTGGGGACACATTTTGTTTAAATATTCTCCATCCGCAATGCATTTATTTAATAGTTAATTCATAATTCTATAATTTTAAGTAATAGTTTATTTCTTAAGTTAAATATGTGTGCAGAAGTGACTAATGAACTACTAATGAGTGAAACTTCACCAGACTCTGCTGTGTTTACTTGAAGTTATGATTCATATCCAAGCCAAGTGAAATTGTTCAACTGCGCATTTATTTCTGTGTTTTATAAGAGTGTGGTTTATTCCAGTAGAAAAAAAAATCTGACTCTTCTTTGTAAATACTTCACTAATGTTCAAAGATGGCGACAACTGATCTGGACACGGATAATGGTTCCCCAGCCACAAAAAAAAGGTAATCAACAATGTTCTTGTATTGTAATCATTACATAACTATGACCACGACAATAATTTAACCAAATGCAAATAATTTCAGTACTCTAAAAAAAGTGGAGTGTATGAGTGTATTTCTGAATCACTGTCTATAATGTTGCAGTGAGCTCCAGGACGAAAGATCAGAATCACCAACACCCAGCTGTATCTCCATGAAAAGTGAACAATCTATGCAAAAGATTGTAGTGTTTAAAGATGAAGATTATTCCTGTCCACAAAGGTAACATCTCAGTGTTAATGTCATTGCTAAAGTTAAGCAGAAAACTAGAATGTAGTATTTGTATTTATATTTTTTATTCTGTTGTGTGGGACTACTGCCCATGTTACTTATCTCAGAATCTTTTGATGATATATATATATATATACTATAGATTATTACATATTCAAAAATAAATGTCTTCACAAATTTATGTTGAACATTATTCTGACACAGTTTTCTGATGAGTCGTGAACCGTTGCCCTTCGTTACTTCTGAGAGACACTGCCTCTGTAAAACAGTCCTCTGTATCACCAGCTGCATATTAATTAGTTGGAAAATGTTCACCAGCTGTTTATTTTCAGGAACACTGATTTTGCATCACAATAAAAATCTTTCCTTAAAATTATTTTCTCAGTTTAAATATTTATGTATTCTATGTTCTATTTTAAACTCAATATGGGTTAATGGGATTTGCACATGATTGCATTCTGTTTTTAACATTTTATACAGTGTCCCAACATTGGCATTAAATAATGTCATGTATTTGCTTATACTTCATATTGTTATTTTTTAACAATAACAAAAATCAGCAGTTTACACAAAAACCCAAGGCTGAAGCAAGGCTGGAACATTTAGAAAGATATGCAGTCTTCAGACTGATAAACTATTAATTATAAATTTTTGAATAAATACTATTTCGATTAAAAAGATGTTACTGCATCACAGCTCAAGGCTCCCCGTGTTTTTTTTCTTGTTTACGTGGGCTTCCTCTGGTTTCCTTCCAACTTCAAATATTTTTAGATTTCTTTGTTTATTGGATTTAGGCATAAACATTTATCTTATTTCCCCAACTGAACAGTTGTCACTGCTGGGGCCATTCACAAAGCTTAGCAGTGCTGAAATTGGTAGTGCACTAGTTGAAATCTAAATAATTTCAAAATGCCAATGCAGGCCGCTGAGCAAGGCCCCTAACTCTTAACTGTTCAGTGCATCAGTGAGTCAATTATAAGTCTATTTTGATAAAGGTGTCTTTGCATGTACAATTGGATTTGAACACACAACCGTCCAATCCTACCAAAACATTAACCACTGCCCAACCATCTCCAAATCTCTTATACTGTCGTTCTTTATATCCATATTTGTCATGTTGTAATTATCTTTGTGTAATATTTAAAAATGTTGAAAATGATTGTCTTTTAAAGCTGCAGTGATGGGAACAGTGCCATACAGATGTTAGAGGACAGCACTGAAAGGGATATAATCACAGATGCAGGGTAAGATTAAAACCACCAAGATGACTATGACATTGGTATTATAATTCTCTCTGCTGTAAATGTGTGAGTAATTTATAATTTAGTTTCAAATTTTCACAGGCACGACAAGGAATCTTCTGCTGTAAATGAATTCCAAAAAGAATTCAAATTGAATCTGATGAAGAAGTTTCAGTGTTTAAATGAAGTGATGATAAATCAGGGAAACCAAACAGTCCTTAATGAGATCTACACAGAGCTCTACATCACAGAGGGAGACAGTGGAGGAGTCAATAAACAACATGAGGTGAGACAGATTGAAGCAACAAACAAGAGAACAACAGAGGAAACACCAATCAAATGCAATGACATCTTTAAGCCCTTATCTGAAGAAGACAAACCCATCAGAACCGTGCTGACGAAGGGAATCGCTGGCATCGGAAAAACAGTCTCTGTGCAGAAGTTCATTCTTGACTGGGCTGCAGGGAAAGAAAATCAGGACATTCACCTCATAATTCCACTTCCTTTCAGAGAGCTGAATTTGATGAAAGACCGAAAACGGAGTCTGATGGAGCTCCTTCATGTCTTTTTTAAGGAAACAAAAGAAACTGAAGTGTACAGCTTAGAAAATATTCTGTTCATTTTTGATGGATTGGACGAGTGTCGTTTTCCTCTAGATTTCCAGAACACAGTGAGAGTGTGTGATGTATCTGAATCAGCATCAGTGCCTGAGCTGCTGATAAACCTGATTAAAGGGAATCTGCTTCCCTCTGCTCTCATCTGGATCACCTCCCGACCAGCAGCAGCTGATCAAATCCCCTCTGAATGTGTTCATCGAGTCACAGAGGTACAAGGATTTAATGACCCACAGAAGGAGGAGTATTTCAGGAAGAGAATCAGTGATCAGATCCTGGCCAATAACATCATCACACACCTGAAGGCATTAAGAAGCCTCTACATCATGTGCCACATCCCAGTCTTCTGCTGGATTTCAGCCACTGTTCTAGAGAGAATGTTGGGTGAAGCAGAGAGTGGAGAAATCCCCAAGACTCTGACTCAAATGTACACACACTTCCTCATCATTCAGACAAAGATTATAAAAGAAAAGTACTCAAGAACACAGGAGAGTGATGAAGAAATGCTTATTAAACTGGGACAACTGGCTTTTCAGCAGCTGATGGAAGGAAACCTGATCTTCTATGAGGAAGACCTAAAAGAGTGTGGCATTGATGTGACAGAAGCAGCAGTGTATTCAGGTGTGTGTACACAGATCTTCAGAGAGGAGTTTGCGATTTTCCAGAGTAAAATGTACTGCTTTGTTCATCTGAGTGTTCAGGAACATCTCGCAGCTCTGTATGTGCACACGACCTTCATGGTGAAAAAGTTACATGTTTTTAAAGAGATTCGGTTTCCTGAAGAGAATAAAGAAATTACAATCTCAGATTTACACAGAAGTGCTGTAGATCAGGCTTTAAAAAGTCAGACTGGACATCTGGATCTTTTCCTACGCTTTCTTCTGGGTTTCTCAACTAAGCCCAATCAGAATCTCTTAAATGTCTTATTAACACAAACAGGAAGTAGCTCACAGAGCACTTCAGAGCAGGAAATTATACAATATATTAAGAAAAAGATCAGTCACGATCTCTCTACAGACAAATCCATCAATCTGTTCCATTGCCTGAATGAACTGGGTGATCATTCTCTAGTGGAGGAAATCCAACACTACCTGAAATCTGGAAACCAAAGTGAACTCTCTTCTGCACAGTGGGCCGCTCTGGTGTTTGTTTTACTGACTTCCGCAAAAGAGATGGAAGAAATCGACCTGAGTAAATATACCAGCACAGATGATATAACAGAAGCTGTTCTCCTGAAGGTGATGCCTGTGATTGCAGAATCCAAAAAAGCAATGTAAGTAAATCATTAGTAAAATATTAGATTTTGTTGTAATGTCCCTTAAATCAGACTGCCCAGCTTTTGAACATTTGGATTTTCTGTTTGACAAGTGTGTCAGCTTTGATGACTTGCTTGATAATTTCAATAGTGTTACTTATTTATGTATTATTTTTATCTCCTTCAGTATCAGGTGTAATACAATTAACTCGATAAGTGGGTCTGCTCTGGTCTCAGCACTCAGCTCTCAAACGTCCAATCTAAATGAACTCTATCTAACTGTGAAAAAACTGGATTTGTCTGAGAATAAATTAGGACACTCTGAAGTGAAGAGTCTCTCTGCTATACTGGAGAATCCTCAATGTGAAGTGGAGACACTGTGGTAAGATCATCGCTGTAAGAGTCACAATAACTCACTGAAAGCAGCAGTACTTGGAAGTGTTTCATAACATAAATATAAGTAACAGTATAGCATGATGAACAAATGGATCAATTCATCACGTAATTAATGAAGTCATTAAATAATAAATTATCATTTCTCTCCAGAATTACTCATGCATTTAAGAATATTATTTAAAATCAGATGTGCGCATCTAAAATAGAAAATCAACCAATCAGTTTTTAAACCATTTTCTCAGAAGAGTTTAAAAAGGACACAACAGGCACATTTTTATAACAAAGTAATCAAAATAAAAATCTGTTGATTTGATCAGATGAACAATGTGCCTTCGTTTTCCTCTGCAGTTTGCGTAATTGTGGGATCTCGTATGAAGGCTGTGCTACTCTGATTTCTGCTCTGAGCTCAAACCCTTTACACTTGAGAGACTTCAGGTTGTCCTATAATAATGTAGGGGACTCAGAAGTGATGAGTCTCGCTGCTGTACTGGGAAATGCTCAATGTAAACTGGAAAAACTGTGGTAAGATCATCTCACTGACAGTCACATGACCAGTTTCACTAAACAATGCAGATGACTTCTTAAGATTGGAAGAAATAAATGCATTTATTGATTAACAGGTATAACTCAGAACACATGCAGTAAAGTATTTCAGACATGAAAATGGAGGTTGACACATTTGCTAGGGCTCATTGTCCTTAATGTCTTTAAATATCCTGAATCCTGAAATGAATAGAATTAAACTAATTAATACAATACACATTTATATATTATTTCTATATTATATTGTTAAATTTGAGAAATTAATTAAATAGGCAGAAATTAAAAAATCTGAAAGTGGCTGTCCGCTGATGATCCCCATTCAATGTTTTCATTCACAGATCTCTCAGAAAAATCAATGTTTTGTCTTGTTTCCAGTATTTTTTGTAAATTTGTATCTGTTGTGTGTGAAAACATATGAGAACAACAGTTCTTTGAAATACTCAAAGCAGCCATTCTGGTATGATTCTAATAACTAGGGCTTTTGACCTGAATCAGATTTTACAGTGCACTGCTATAATGCTTGCTGTTCTTAGGTCACCTTATATGAGACATTTATTTGTTTTAATGCAATATTGTTAATCAAAATTGTTCATTTTTAAGGTTGATGGTTTTATGTTTATTGTCACTGCAATAATGGAAAAAAACAAATATTTTTGTTATAAATGTACTGCAATGCATTAAAGAAGGTTTACCTCAGTCCCCAATCCCAATCTGATTAAAGTCCACATTTAGTCTTCTGTTCTACTTTAATTTAATATAACATGTGTGTTAAATATAACACAGTATAATCATTTTAATTTACATGAAAAATAAATATAATAGGAATTAACAGGTTAATCAGTCATCATGTGATACAGAATAATAAAACGTTTACATAATCATCGGCTTTGCCATCTTTGAATGTAAAATAAATGATCTGTTGAAGAGTGTATCATATTGTCTTACTGCAGGTTGGAGGATTGTCAATTTACAGATAAAGGCTGTGCTGCTTTGACTTCAGCTCTAAAATCAAACCCCTCACACCTGAAAGAACTAAATCTGTCTAAAAATAAAATTGGAGACGTGGAAGTAAGGAATCTGTCTGCTGTACTGGAGAACCCTCACTGTACACTAAAGAAACTGAGGTCAAATCATTTTAAATCTAATTTTACAAAATTAATTTCACAAATATTTTATTTCATAAAGTAAGTCTTAAACCGAGGTAAAATATGACTATTTTTCCTTACAGTTTGTGGGAATGTGATTTATCAGATAAAGGTTGCCATGCTCTGACTTCAGCCTTAAACTCAAACCCCTCACACCTGAGAGAGTTGGATCTGTCCTGGAATAAAATAGGAGACCTTGGAGTGATGTGTCTTTCTGCTTTACTGGAAAATCCTCAGTATAAACTAAAGACACTGAAGTAAGAGAATCTCTCTGAGAGTCACCTGCTCCATAGAAAAAGGTTGAAAATATGAAATGGGGTCATTGGAAGGCATGTCCATTGTAAATTGAGGACCGCCTTTAATTTGGCCATTTCACATAATTTAATGTGATGTCACTTTTATATTGAACCAGTATCAGATTAGACTATATTGTATTTATACATGTACGTTTTAAAAGTAACTTTGAAATCCAGCTGAAAATATGTTGTGTGTCATGTGTTTTTCTACAGATTGAGTAAGTGTGGTGTTTCAGATGAAGGCTGTGCTGCTCTGACTAATGCTTTGAGAGCAAACCCCTCACACCTGAAAGAACTGAATCTGTCTGACAATAAAATAGGAGACTCAGGAGTAAGGAGTCTCTCTGCTGTACTGGAGAATCCTCTTCGTATTCTGGAGATACTGAGGTAAAATCATCTCTGTGATGGCCACATGACCTACTGCATTGTAAAAACACGTTCTCCATTAGTGAGAGTGGAATAAAAGCTTGTTTTATTATCAAGTTTATTTCTATAGCGCCTTTCACAATGAACATTGTCTTAAAGCAGCTTCACAGAACTTAAGAATGAAATGGAATTATGTGTGTTTATCCTGATGAGCAGCCTGGGGTGACTGTGGCAAAGAGAAACTCCCTTAGATGGTATGAGGAAGAACGCTTGAGAGGAACCAGACTCAAAAGAGAATATCAAAAGTGTGATTCTAAATCCTAAAACCAATACAAAACACCAGAGAGTGAGAAGAACCATGAGCACTGAAGTGTGTGATTATGAGTAATGTCCTTTCTATACCCCTATACAGTCAGTTTGTGCTCTGAGAAAGAAGGTTGTTTCATTTAACTGCACCGTGATGATTCAGATGTACTGTATATCAAGGACATTCACAGAGTTGTCCTGTAGCCACTCCTTTTTTATCCTTGTTGTGGGCTTAGGGTCATTGTCCTGTTGGAAGATGAACTGTGTCTTTCATCAAGGATGTCACTGTTCATTGCTGTATTCATCTTTCCCTCGATCCTGATTAGTCTCCCCGTTCCTGTCATTGAAATACATCCCCACAGAATGATGCTGACAGCACCATACTTCACTGTTGGGATTGAATTAGCCAGGTGATGAACGGTACCTGGTTTCCTCCAGACATGACGTTTGGCATTCTGGCCAAGGGTTCAATCTTTGTTTTATCAGACCAGAGAATTTTGTTTCTTATGGTGTGAGAGTCCTTTGTAAGCTTTTTGTCAAACTCCAGGTGGGCTGTCATGTGCCTTTTATTAAGGAGTGGCTTCTGTCTTGCCACTCTACCATACAGGCCTGATTGGTGGAGTGCAGCAGAGATGTTTGTTCTGGAAGGTTCTCCTCTTTCCACAGAGAAACACTGGAGCTCTTTCAGAGTGACCATCGGGTTCTTGGTCACCTTCCTGACTAAGGCCCTTCTCCCCCAATCTCTCAGTTTGGCCAGGCAGCTCCGCTCTAGAAAGAGTTCCAAAAGAGTGGTTCCAAACCTCTTCCATTTCCGGATGATGGAGGCCACTGTGCTCATTGGGACCTACAATGCTGCAGAAATCTATCTGTACCCTTCCCCGAATCTGTACCTCGATACAATCCTGTTTCGAAGGTGTACAGAGAATTCCTTAGACTTCATGGATTGGTTTGTGCTCTAACATGCACCATTAACTGTGGGACCTCATATAGACAGGTGTACGCCTTTCCAAATCATGTCCAATCAGCTGAATGTACCACAGGTGGACTCCAATCAAGTTGTAGAACCATTTTATGGATGATTAGTGGAAACAGGATGAAACTGAGATCAATTTTGAGTGTAATGGCAAAGGCTGTGAATACTTATGTACATTACATATGATTTTCATTTCTTTCTATTTTATTTTTTTTGTACATTTGCAAGATGTTAAACAAACTTCTTTCACCTTTTCATTATGAGGTATTCTTTGTAGAATTCTGGGGAAAAAAAAAATTGAATCCATTGTGGAATAAGTCTGTAACATAACAAAATGTGGAAAAGGGGAAGCCCTGTGAATACTTTCCAGATGCAGTGTAACTAACAGTGCAGAAGAACTTTATAAAGTGGACATCAGGGTATATTCCTGTATAGCCTGAAATGTTAAGTATTACACATTCACACACGCACACACACTCTTGAAGCCATTGTGTTCCTCTACAGGTTAAGTGATTGTGGAGTCTCAGATGAAGGCTGTGCTGCTCTGACTTCAGCTCTGAGTTTAAACCCCTCATACCTGAAAGAACTGAATCTGCGCTGCAATAATAAAATTGGAGACTCAGGAAAGAAGCTACTGTCTGCTCTTAAAGTAAAACATTACAAAGAACAGACACTGATGTGAGTAAAGACTCTTACTAGAAAAATTAAAGACATTTTAACTTTTAGCTTTAATGCTGCTTTGTGTTCAGGAAAGTTGTTGATTTAAAATCCATGTGAAGGCAAATTTCTCCAAAATGAGTGCTTGAAAGTCATTGTAAAAAAAAAATCCCTAAAGTCATTTACAGGGACTGTGATTACATATACTACATTGTGTTTCATACAAAACCTGCACCTAAAAGCCCACTGACCCGTCATCACACCCAGTTACCCAATCAAAGGCGTAGTTCCACCGCTAATGCAAACTTATTTAGAACATGAATAAAATCTGTAGCTGATATCAGGCAATGGAACAGGTGATTAGCTAATGACATAAACAAGGTAAACAAAATGTGAAACTATGAACAAATGGTCTTCAAAAACAGTGAAAGACTCTAGGATAAGGTTTGTTATATTCTCAAAAAGTGAGCAAAACATCATTAATACTTCACATTGAACATTGAACATTGCTCACAAAGTTCCACAGTCAAGTTTGTGGTTATTAATAAAGACATTTGTTTTATTTTATATTTAGTTTGTGGTGACCATCTCTGTGTGATGAAGACTCCAGTGTTCCTGCATTTCCATGTTGGCAAATAGAAAATATGTTTTTGAACACACAATACATTTCAATAATGTCTGTCTGTCTGTCTGTCTGTCTGTCTATCTATCTATCTATCTATCTATCTATCTATCTATCTATCTATCTATCTATCTCTCTCTCTCTCTCTCTCTCTCTCTCTCTCTCTCTCTCTCTTATCCATTATGCCTTTTTTCATTTGTTCAGATTTGTTATACTTTGCACCTTTATTTGCACATTTATGCACATTTATTTGCAAGATTACTTATACCCTTCTCTCAAGTACTGAGCCATTGTATTTGTCCGAAAATTACGGTACAATTTGGTAATTGTTTGAATGTCTTGTTTATGCTGAAATCAGCACAGTGCATTTCAATTACCCATCAGCACCTGCACTTGTATCCACTGTCTCCTCAATTCTGACTGAACTAATTTTATATAAATAAATAAAGCTTTTGTTAAAGTTTCTCCTTCTGTGTTTGGAAGTTTTTTTGTTTTTTTTTTAATAATAAAAGTTTAATTTTATTTGTTTATTTATATTTATTCAAGTGCTTGAAATTGCAGTTCTTTTCAGTTGCGTTGGAGCGTTTCTTAAATTAGAAATAAAATTCTCAAAACTACTTGTTTAACCTCCACATCATGTAGTCACTTGTGCATATCATTAAACCATAACTTGTTAAAAAATTAAATACTGTTTTTGCAATCAAATGAATCAGTTTGTGCTATTAAAATGTACAGATGTCATACAGAAGAAATTCAGCAGTTGCTGTAGACCTTTATACATTTACAATGACATTTTATCCAAAGCAACATACCAAATCCAAGTTTTTCTAACATATTAGACACAGCAGTTTATATAAAAAATGTAAAAAGGGGCGTGCACTCTTCAGCTTGTTAAAGATCAGTCTCAGTGCCATAGGCTGGATTAGCTGCAGAGGCTTGGTAGTAGATGCGGGAAAGTCTTCTAAGAGAGCAATACAACAGTCCAGTTTGGAGAGAACAGGAGCTTGGACAGGAAGTTCTGTAGCATAGCCCAAAAGAAAGAGTCTGAATCTTCATATGCTTTTCTGCTGTAGAGCTCCACAGTTTTTCCACACGGCCTAAAACAAAGAACAATATTTATGACTTTGTATTGCAGTCACACATTACATACATATGTTCCAATGAGACAATGATCCAAAAAATCAGCTGAAAAGGTTCACGTACGTTTATAGAACTTACTGTGACTTAGCTGCTTCACTGTATTACACAGGGTTGTTACTGTCTAGAACTGTCTAAGCTTCTAGCACATTTTCACAATCCAAACGATTCAATATGTAATGAGAGTTTAGTTATCCAGCCAAGATCTACTTTCATTCATTCCTCAGATTCTTGTAGTTTGCGATGTTTAGTGAAAAAGCGTGTTATCTTAAACATTTTCCAGAGGAACAGCCTGAAACTAATTCAGACCGTTGAAGGCGGAGCTAATTCGGGGCTAATTTCGAATTTGTGAGTAAGCGCACGTGCAGAGCCCAACCTAAATCATCTTTTTGTTTTTCTTTTATGGCGGTTTACGAACCAACTAGGAGGATGATCTGAGCAGCATTGGTCTACTAGACCAGGAGAACCCGTGCAAGGAATCCAAAAAGTGTTCTGTTGGTTGGCACAATTGATGTTTTAAAGTGCAGGTTGCAGGTTGTTTTTTATTTTATTTTATTTTATTTTATTTTATTTTATTGTTTTTATTTATTTGATGATTTTTTTGAAGAAGCTAATTATTTTAAGTTCTTTACTGTTTAAAACATGTAAGGTTTTTACAGTTAAAAAATATAAATAAATTGGAACTTTCCATACTGGACCAATGCCTTATTTTTAATAATATTAAAAAATAAATAAATACAAATAAAACATTTGTAGTATTTCAGATTTGAGTTCTGTGTAATATTTTAAACATTATATTGTATTCTATTTGATTAGATTTTTGGATATTGTAGGAATTGTTACTGAAAAAATATAAACCACAAAAACCTAAATTATTACCTTTTTGTTTACTGGGACACAGGCAAATACTACATTTTAATTTATAATAATTTAGGGTAAAACAGACATTTAATGTCTTCATGAATGATAATATGTAGTTAGGACCTATGGGAAAATAATATAATGACAAATAATTGTTAATAGGAGCATTTATTTGCAAGACAAGCTTAAAAGAGTAGTAAAAGAAACAATGCATAATTTTACTGTATGTAAAAATACTATTATTTGACTTTAATAACTTTGCTTTAACCTTCATATGATTAACTGTCTTCAGTGGTAATAAAAACACCGACTTATTGATTACAAGAATATTCTGTAAATATTAGATATCATTCTATGTAAAAATATAAATTACTCTGTAAAAATACAGTGAATTTCTTTTGAAAAACAGAACATTTCTATAATATCAAAATACATTACATTTTTGATAAATTTAATGATGGAAGGTTAAAATACAGAAAATATATGTAAAACAACAGGCATTTTGTTGTAAATTAAAAAAAAGGTAAATTTCTATAAAAATAAAAAAAGCAGTGTAGTTTAACAGTGTGGTTTATATCAGGAAATACTAAAACTGTACTGTCATACTGGTGTGACAAAACATTTTGTGTGTGAACAGTAAGATGGCAATAAGATATTTAGAAAAGTTGAGAAAAGTCTTTTGCCAAAAATCTAATGTTCTTTATAAGTGAAAGTTTGTCCCTGATGAGCGACTGTGAAAAGGAAAAACTCCCCGAGATGACATAAGGAACCAGACTTAAGAGGGAACCCATCCTCATCTGGGTTGCATCGAATGTCCATTGATTACAGATAAATACTATGTTGTGGAGTACAGTGATGGTGATCAGAAGCAAATTGTAGTCCTGAATTAGTGTGACAGACTGTCAACTTCAGCTCATTGTTGAGATCCACACAATCCACAAGGCTAGCCACAAAATAGTTTGCAAGAAGTGTTTGTATTAAATATGACATTTTGTATTAAATTAAACAGGAAAGGTTTGCTCATAAATTCTCTTAAATGTAGTTTCTTTGGCTTTCAGTTTGATTGATATAATCATCACATAACAGAATCCAATGGACCACCATTCAACAACAATGCTTTATTCTTGGAGCTCGCAGACAATTGATAAAGATGAAGACGACGAGCTGCTGACACAAAAGATGTGCAAACCGCCGAGCAGATTCCCCTCCAACAAGAGTTCCAATTCTATCTTTTCCTGATTAATCCTGGGCTCCACACTAGGCCAAGTTGCAAAGACTCCATCCCCAAAACAACCTTCACCAGACAAAATAAGCTGCACAAGCGCCACAGGATGTCTCGACGTCGTTCTAAAAAAAACATCCCTCGTGCTCTGTTTTTCCTTGACCCTTATCCCTAAGGAGCAGTTTTCTGGAGAGCCCCATGGAATTTGGAGTAGGTACCAAATTAAAAACTCTAGTAACATCTCTGGGGCTGTTGCAATACCATAAAGCACTTTCCTTCCACCTCACGTAATACCTGTTCTATCAATCTTTGAAAGGATACTGTGAAATGTTGCAGGGTGAACGGTAAACAAAGAAATTCATATACAAACGTGGACAAAATTGTTGGTACCTTTCGGTCAATGAAAGAAAAACTCACAATGGTCACAGAAAAAACTTTAATCTGACAAAAGTAATAATAATTAAAAATTCTATGAATGTTAACCAATGAAAGTCAGACATTGCTTTTCAACCATGCTTCAACGGAATTATTTAAAAAAATGAACTTATGAAACAGGCCTAGACAAAAATGATGGTACCCCTAGAAAAGACTGAAAATAATGTGACCAAAGGCACATGTTAATTCAAGGTGTGTCCACTAATTAAATTTGGTACCTAACATTCATAGAATTTTTACTTATTATTACTTTTTGTTTTTAGTTTTTTTCTGTGACCATTGTGAGTTTTTCTTTCATTGACCGAAGGGTACCAACAATTCTGTCCACGTGTGTAAATAAATTGTTGAAAGTTGTATCTAAAGGTGTATCTGATTTTTATTCTGTAAATTTGTATTGTGATAGATCTAGTTAATAATAAACAAGGTTGAACAACCAAAAAAGTTTTAAATAACAACAATCAGCAATCAGCTACAGCTTATTTTTAGTTTTTCTTGGAACATCAAGTTGTTAGAAATTTAAGTTCAGAGAAAATGGTAAAAAATAAATAAACAAAGAAAATCCTTTTACATGGTTGAAACTATTAACTAAGATTGATAGATAGATAGATAGATAGATAGATAGATAGATAGATAGATAGATAGATAGATAGATAGATAGATAGATAGATAGATAGATAGATAGATACAACTTTATTGTCATTGCATTGTACAGGTACACAGCAACGAAATGCAGTTTGGCATCTACCAGAAGTGCAAAATGTAGCAGTCTTGCAAAAGTGCAGATAACTATCTAGCATATTTACAGCAAGTGGTATATATGAAAGTATATACAGTGAATAAATATAAAGGCTATTTCATTATATACATATTATATAATACCCTTCACTGGTGCATGAACAACAGTTTGCAATTAATTGTAGTAACTTTATTTATACAGCCTAAACTGGGAGGAACCAAATGTATCTGAAATGTTGGTAAGGAAGGTTTTACTAGTGAAAATTCCGGAGAGATTATTGACAGTGTGAAATATATTTTAATAATTTTATACATATAACATTAATTTTGTGCTTATTCTTTTCTTTTTCCTGATCAAATGTAATTTACAGACCAATTTCACATGTCTTCTGTGCAATAAGCTTTTAATCCATATGTGTCATGATTTATACTTCCAGTCATGCACAGCCAAAGTTAATGATGAAATGAATGGTGTCTAATTAAAAGAGGACCCTAATACCTACTCCTTTAATAGAATATTGTTTGTATTGCTTTAAAATATACTTGTGTAGTACTGTTTAAGTAAAACTGTTTAAAATATGTATAGTATATCTTCAAATTCAGATTTAAATGTTCTCTTTGTGTCAAAAAAAGATGCACCGAAAATTAAACAAAACTTACATACTCACAAATGTGTGCAAATTTATCACAGAAAGAACCTGTTCAATATTTAATAAATGTAATAATTGTTTTGAAATTATTTGATGTATGTGATGACATTTTTTAGCCTTTTTGTTATATGTTTTATGGAGTACAAATCGAGATCAAGAGGTTCGGAGGGCTTGTCACAATGAAAGGACAAATTTGCACCAACTAAATGGGTCTATTATGGTCCTATTGAGGTTCAGGTTAGAAAACCTTAGAAAAAGAGGAATCATGAAAAGAGAATGCTAATGAATTTTCAGCAAGGAGTTTCAATCTGTGAGTCGTTTCTCCAAAAGATTCAGTTCAAAGAGTCGATTCATTCCAATTGACACATGATGTAATGAATCCACCCTCCTAAAGTGAAAGTGTTTCTCGCTTGCCTTCCACATTTTGTCGGTCAGTTGGAAAAGGAGAAACATTGACTTTTGAACAAAGGTGAGATGTTATACGCAATTTTATATAAGCAGAATGTGAATGTTTTATATAAAATAATTTAACTGTAAAACTGTGATGTATTTAAACTTTTACACCTTCTGAATGTTTGTGGAATTTTGTTTAATTAATGACAATCAAATGTAATGTTGTAAAAGAAGATGCTAATAACAGAATTGTAGCCAATTTATATATCTATCAATGAAATGTCAGTGTAACTTACAACATACTGTAAGTATTCAAATTTTCCTTATAAAAAGCATTTAATGAGGTTGTACATGACAGGACGCAACAGAAACACGTTTACTGTTATTCTGTTTTGTGCAGTTTATCTGTTGCAAAATATTTAGTTCATCACATGAAATAGTGTACGCATTTTATAGAAGTAATGCATAATATTTTGCTTGGTATCACTAGATTAAAGTTGTGGAATTGTTTGTTGTGAAATAAAAAAAAAACATTATTTCTTTTACTTTTTGGACCTAAGGGTTCTAAAGACAAAAATTTAAATATGTAAACAGGTTTTATTACTGTTTACAGTAAATATATTTTGTATAAATGCTATTCTTTTACTTTTTGAGCCTAAGGGTACTAAATACAGAAAACTAAATATGTTAAAAATAAATTTACTGTAAACAGGGTATATCACTGCTGGTATGTTAGAATGAGCTGTATGTGCTAAAGCAGGGGTGGCAAACCAGTCATTAATTTTTACAAGGGGCCAAATGAGAAACCTAAATTGTGTCAGAGGGCCACACCAACGATGATAGTTTAGGAATGCACCGAAGTGAAAATTCAATTCGAATATTTTTTTGTGTTATGCCTTTTGCCTTGGCACCATCACTGGAAAACTTTCCTGCCTTTTCAAAAACGTCCTTTACAGACGGAGTACGCATGCTCGGATTGACTTTACTTTTCTGCACCGCGTTCTTCTCATATTTAGAAGGCAATCGGGATGTTTGAATTTCAGGTGATAAATTAAACCCGACTTGGAGAAACTCTTTGCAGATACACCCCCTCTTGAAATTTCAGCATTGCATGATTTGCAAATCGCTTTCCGCACACCGCACACATGTTGCTCTTATCCAGATAACCGTGTGCTGCTGCGCTTTTTTATTGCGTCATTACAATTGTGTTTCTGCCGTGTTGTTTCGGTGATTTAGGTATTTCCGAAAATTCTCTGTGCATCCCTGTAATTTATGATTGGCCTCATGCCAAGGTTTGATATACCGCAAAGTTTCCCCGTAGGGGCAAGCTCATTCAAGTCTTAAAAATACCGTATTGAACTTAGGCAAAGCAAACACGCACATTAAAAAACAAACACACAAAAATCTATATGAACGTAAGAGCCGCATGAAACCAGCCAAAGAGCCGC
>MU551705.1:746035-764206 GCA_024362625.1 Silurus asotus
TGTAGTTCGTGATCACCTGGATGCCCTGCCACATTTGCAGGGTGTCTTCACTGTCCTGGAAGTGTTCATTGTTCTTTTGTCGTGTGCGCGCTTCACCTCTCTGATAACACAGGACAGTTTGGCCCTCGTTGTCTTTAAGGCCATTTTGTCCCCTGCTCTGAAGGCGGAGTCTTTTGATTTTAGCAGTGCACACACCTTACCGGTCAGCTTCTGGTTGGAGCATGTGGTGATGGTCTTGGAAATGGTCACACCATCAATACACTTGCCGATGTAGATGGTCACTTTTGTCCTGTACTCCTCCAAGTTGATGAAATCAGCGTTGGTTGCAGCCTCCCTAATCATGTCCCAGTCAGTGCATTCAAAGCAGTCCTTTGAAACACTGTGCACAGAGCAGTCGACTCCATCGAGAACCGACTTAGCATGCTCCACTACCAAGCAAGCAACACACAAGCTGTGCGTATCCCCCCCCGTTTTTCCAATAAGCCTTTTTGTAAATATCTCTTTATCCATCATTCAATACGATCAACAAACACTTTTAGACATCAAATTATCTTTAAAAACTGACTTTGTGAATTACTCACATGCAAACTGGCACGGCAACAGCTTTGCTGGAGAGGACATGCTTCTTTGTTTATCGGCTTCACTCGATGTGCTTTTTATAGCTTCCTGGTCGTGATGTCACTTCACCGGTGACACTGTGCATCCAATTTGACTGATTACACAAATTATTACAAAGCGTGGACAACGTGGTCGCGTTGCGACCCAGCTCGAGTTCCTGAAAGGGAAATGAATAATTCAAGCAAAAAGAAATAACTTCAGTACTATTAATGAAAACAGTCATTACTTAAACATGTTCAGTTCTGTTAATTGAAAGTAAATTGAGTCCTGATTAATTTAACAATATCTTTAAAAAAATAAATAAAAAGGTGTATTTGAATTACTAAAAAGACGGTCTATAATGTTGTGCAGTAAGCTCCAGGAAGTAAGATCAGAATCGCCATCACCCAGCTGTATCTCCATGAAAAGTGAACAATCTATGAGTATCCTGGACAGGTTTAAAAAAATTTCCTCTCAACAAAGGTAACATCTCCTCAGTGTTAATGTCATTGCTAAAGTTAAGCAGAAAACTAGAATGTATTATTTGTATTTATATTTTTTATTCTGTTGTGTGGGACAACGTCAGTGGGCCCTTGTTCCTTACGGACAGAGATTTATTCTGATTCTCAGAATCTTTTTATGATATATACTGTAAAGCAGGGGTCACCAGCCTCTTTGAAACTGAGAGCTACTTCTTGGGTACCATTAATGTGAAGGGCTACCAGTTTGATACCTACAGTTTTCAGTTTGATCTGAAATAACAAATTTGCTCAATTTACCTTTTATTATATGTTATTATTAATAAGTAATGATATTCATCTATGTGAAGACACTGATCATGTTAATGATTTCTCATAATAAGTATCAACAATGATTTAACAAAGTAGGAAACAGCTATTTTTAGAAAAGGCCCGTGGGCTACTCATGTGGTCCTTGTGGGCAACCTGGTGCCTGCGGGCATCACGTTGGTGACCCCTGCTATAGAATATTACATATAAAAAAAGAATGTCTTCACAAATTTATGTTGAACATTATTCTGTCAGAGTTTTCTGCTGATTGGTGAACCTTTGCCCGTCTTTCCTTCTGAGAGACACTGCCTCTGTAAAACAGTCATCTGTATCACCAGCTGCCTATTAATTAGTTGGAAAATCTTTGCCAGCTGTTTATTTTTAGGAACACAAATTTTGAGGTTGCATCACATTAAAATTCTTTATTTAAAATTATTTTCTTAGTTTCAACATTTATATATTCTATGTCCTATTATAAACACAATATGGGGTTATGGGATTTGCACATGACTGCATTCTGTTTTTAATAACATTTTTATACAGTGTTCCAACATTTTGTGAAATTGGGATTGAATTATGTCTGTCAGCCCGCTGGAGCACTTTCGGCATTGCCGCCTCAATCCCCAAGAAAACGCCCCTTCCAACCGGCTGCATGGAATTGGCGTCTAATATTCTAACACTTATAAGGATGCCAGAAGCCTCCAGTCAGTGCCAGATTGTCTTTAGGCTTTCCCTGATCACTCTCCTGAGTAACTTTGTTTTGTTTGTCTTTCTGTTACTGACCTGTTTCCGTTCGTACCTTTCTGTCCTCCGGTTTCCCGACCGTGCCTTTTACCCCGACTCTCCCCTCAGCTTACGGCTTTACTCTTACTCGGCTCCCTGAATCGGCTACCTAAATCGGCTTTCAGAATCGGCTTTTAGAATCGGCTTCCCGAATCAGCTCTGCACGCTCGCTTCTCCCCCTGCTCTCTTCGCATCCGCCTTGGATCCTTAAACCTGAACTTTCTGACAGAACAATCTGGCCAACATGGACCCAGCGGATGTACCTGGCTCTAGCACCACTTTAACAGCCTTGTCTCGCCGACAAGCAGCGCAGGAGCAACAAATTCAAAATCTCTCTACTGGCGTGCAGGAAATATGGGATTTTTGCGCACACATTTTGGTGACAGACTCCCCACAGGTGCTCCGCCGCCGTCATCACATGCTGCCCTGGCTCGGCAGGCCCCTTCTCCGTATATCAGTCTGTGATCACACTGAAAAATATTGTTCAATGCCGTATTGTTCTTGGTAAACATAACTCCTGGTAAAATAACTGAATTGGAATATTACATAACATTGCCCCATTAATTAAAAAAGAATAACATTCTGCAAGAAAATTAATTGGAGTAATACGCATCAGGATTGGGGAATATCATTATGCAGATTGGAAATGGCATGAAAATTTTTTTGTTTGTCAATCATTACAAATCTATATAAAATTTTTAACTGGATACATTTTAAATGAAAAATTCAAGCAAATAGAAATCATTTCAGTACTATTAATGAAAACAGTCGTCACTTAAACATGAACATGTTCAGTTCTGTTCATTGAAAGTAAATTGATTCCTGATTAATTAAACAATATTTGTGAAAAAATAAAAGGTGTATATGGATCACTGAAAGACTGTCTATAATGTTGTGCAGTAAACTCGAGGAAGAAAGATCAGAATCTCCAACATCCATGAAAAGTGAACAATCGATGAGTCCCCCGGCCGTGTTTAAAGAACATTCCTCTCAACAAAGGTAACATCTCATTGTTAATGTTAAGCAGTTTTCTGCTAAAGTTAAGCAGAAAACGCCTTTAGGTTAAGTATGTAACCCTAGTTCCCAGAGGGAACGAGATGCTGCATCAAAACGCTTTGGGAACGCAACTGAGTGTTCACGCTCTGAAGTAATCTGTATAATCAGTCCAAAAAAAAAAACACAACTAGAGGAGAACTAAGGGGCCAGGAATAGAACTGCGGTCCAGGTTATAGAACCACACAAAGGTTAGTGGGGTGGACCAACCTGCAGCGATACAAATGTTTTGTAGGGGAATTCCAGAGAACCAAGATTTTGAGGCAGCCACACTCCAGGTGGAGTGAGCTCTGACCTCGAATGAAGTGGGAAGAACAGAGAACTCATAAGATGATTTGATGGCATCAACAATCCACCTGCTTAATGTCTGCTAACTAGCAGGGAGGCCTCTCTTGGGAGGGCCGTAGCAGAAGAGCAGCTGATCGCTCTTCCTCCCAGGACTCTTCCTGAGGACATAGGTGTCCAGTGGATGCACTGGACAGACCCAGTTAATTTTTTCCTGGTCTGGGGCCTGGAACAGAGGAGAACAGAATGCCTGTAATCTTACTGGTTGTGGGACGACCGAGGGCACCTTGGGGATGTAACCCATACGTGGGTACAGGAAGACACTAGCCATACCTAGGGTAAATTTCACTGTCCATGCCCTGAAGCACTGAGGGTGGAAGGGTTAATGGACCCATGTGAGCAGTGTGGGAGGTACCGCTGGAATGTCGCTGCCTGTTTCTTATTTCCTGAAACCTTTCGACCACCGAGCTTACAGAGTCGCAGAGGAGGCCAGAAGATGTTAGCAGGGCATACAGCAGTACTGCCCTGTCTTTATCAGACATCTCTGACAGAGTTAGCCACAGGTGCCTTTCTTTGGACACCAGGGCAGCCATAGACTGACTAATGGCCCTAGCGGTCTCTTTAGTGGTTCTAAAAGCCAGATCCGCCATATGCTCATCAAAATGGCTGCCCGGGGCACCTCCCACATCCAAATCATGCAGCAGATTAGTCTGATATGCCTGCAACACTGCCATGGTGTGAAAAGACGCAGCGGCTTGACCTGCCAAAGCATAGGCTTTACCCAGCATATGTGTGGGGGCTTTGTGGGTAGTGTTGGGGTCTTAAGAAACGAGGCGATCCCGGGAGAGAGACAGGTGGCAAGCATTTCTTCAACCCACGGCATCGCCTCATAACCCTGTTTTTTCCGCCATGTAATGTGGGAATGCACAGTGAAACTGTGGGGGGGCCAAAAAAGGCTTAACCAATGACCTGGACACCACAGTGTGCAGGTCAGGAAAGAAAGGAAGACCCCGATGTGGAGGTTGTGACGCGGGAGTCAGAAAGTGCTTATCTAATTTACTAGATGACTTTCTGCTCATGAGCCGGCCAAGTTAAATAGAGCTTGGCAACGGCACGTGTCATAACCTCCGTAAGCTCTGTGACTTCCATATTGCAAAAAGAAAACACAGGGCTAAGGATTAGTAAGTATCCTTGCCACATAAAGTGCATCGTGTGCAACCTGGTGCAAACAGTGCAAGACCGACAGTGCAAAGACAACAAGACAATGTAAGCAAAAATAGACAAAACACAAAATAGCCCCACCAGTAAAACTTGTTTATATTAAACAGTGCGGTGTGTAAAAGAGAACCAAGTATGGAAGTGACCATTGTCAATGTTTAGAGACAAGTTGTTCTCTCCAAACCAGGCTGTTAACCAGTGCACCTTCTTTGTATGCTGACTCATGAGCTCTCCCGGTCAGGAAGTCCAGGATCCAGTTACAGAGGGAGGTGTTCAGGCCCAGTAGGTTCAGCTACTCATTTAGGTGTTGAGGGATGATTGTGTTTAATGCTGAGCTGAAGTCTATGAAAAGCATTCAACACAATCCTCCCTCAATCAGGTGTTGAAGTCTAAGAACAGCATTGACACATATGAGTCCTTGTTATCCAGGTGGGTGAGGGCCATATGAAGGGTCATAGAGATGGCATCGACCATGAAGCGGTTTGGACAATACGCAAACTCATGGGGTCCAGTGAAGGTGAGAGCTGGGTCTTGATGTCCCTCATGACAAGCCTCTCGAAGCAGATCATCACAATGGGTGTGAGCGAAACGGGACAATAGTCATTGAGGCAGGAGGCAGTGGACTTCTTCGGAACGAGTACGATGGTTGTAGTCTTGAGGCAAGTATGAACAACGGCGCTGCTCAGGGAGATGTTGAAGATTTCGGTGAAGACATCCACTAGCTGTTCTGCACATTCCCTGAGCACTCTGCACTCTGGAATGTTGTCTGGTCCAGCAGACTTCCATTGGTTAACTCTGCATAGAGTTTTCCTTACTTTAGCTGAGGTTAGACAAAGCAATTAGCCACATGGAAAAAGGGGTGGTCTTTCTCGCCACCATGTTGTTCTGCATCTTGAACCGGACGTAAAACTCGTTCAGCACATCTGGGAGGGAGGCATCATGGTAACAAGCAGGTAAAGTTCTCTTGTAGTTCGTGATCACCTGGATGCCCTGCCACATTTGCAGGGTGTCTTCACTGTCCTGGAAGTGTTCATTGTTCTTTTGTCGTGTGCGCGCTTCACCTCTCTGATAACACAGGACAGTTTGGCCCTCGTTGTCTTTAAGGCCATTTTGTCCCCTGCTCTGAAGGCGGAGTCTTTTGATTTTAGCAGTGCACACACCTTACCGGTCAGCTTCTGGTTGGAGCATGTGGTGATGGTCTTGGAAATGGTCACACCATCAATACACTTGCCGATGTAGATGGTCACTTTTGTCCTGTACTCCTCCAAGTTGATGAAATCAGCGTTGGTTGCAGCCTCCCTAATCATGTCCCAGTCAGTGCATTCAAAGCAGTCCTTTGAAGCACTGTGCACAGAGCAGTCGACTCCATCGAGAACCGACTTAGCATGCTCCACTACCAAGCAAGCAACACACAAGCTGTGCGTATCCCCCCCCGTTTTTCCAATAAGCCTTTTTGTAAATATCTCTTTATCCATCATTCAATACGATCAACAAACACTTTTAGACATCAAATTATCTTTAAAAACTGACTTTGTGAATTACTCACATGCAAACTGGCACGGCAACAGCTTTGCTGGAGAGGACATGCTTCTTTGTTTATGCTGCCGCCGGCTTCACTCGATGTGCTTTTTAAAGCTTCCTGGTCGTGATGTCACTTTACCGGTGACACCGTGCATCCAATTTGACTGATTACACAAATTATTACAAAGCGTGGACAACGTGGTCGCGTTGCGACCCAGCTCGAGTTCCTGAAAGGAAAGCAAATTCAAGCAAAAAGAAATAACTTCAGTACTATTAATGAAAACAGTCATTACTTAAACATGTTCAGTTCTGTTAATTGAAAGTAAATTGAGTCCTGATTAATTTAACAATATCTTTAAAAAAATAAATAAAAAGGTGTATTTGAATTACTAAAAAGACGGTCTATAATGTTGTGCAGTAAGCTCCAGGAAGTAAGATCAGAATCGCCATCACCCAGCTGTATCTCCATGAAAAGTGAACAATCTATGAGTATCCTGGACAGGTTTAAAAAAATTTCCTCTCAACAAAGGTAACATCTCCTCAGTGTTAATGCTAAAGTTAAGCAGAAAACTAAAATGTATTATTGTATTTATATTTTTTATTCTGTTGTGTGGGACAACGTCAGTGTGCCCTTGTTCCTTACGGACAGAGATTTATCCTGATTCTCAGAATCTTTTTATGATATATACTGTAGAGCAGAGGTCACCAGCCTTTTTGAAACTGAGAGCTACTTCTTGGGTACCATTAATGTGAAGGGCTACCAGTTTGATACATACAGTTTTCAGTTTGATCTGAAATAACAAATTGGCTCAATTTACCTTTTATTATATGTTATTATTAATAAGTAATGATATTCATTTATGTGAAGACACTGATCATGTTAATGATTTCTCATAATAAGTATCAACAATGATTTAACAAAGTAGGAAACAGCTATTTTTTAGAAAAGGCCCGCAGGCTACTCATGTGGTCCTTGTCGGCTTTCTGGTGCCTGCAGGCACCATGTTGATGACCCCTGCTATAGAATATTACATATAAAAATTGAATGCCTTCACAAATTTATGTTGAACATTATTCTGTCAGAGTTTTCTGCTGATTGGTGAACCTTTGCCCTTCTTTCCTTCTGAGAGACACTGCCTCTGTAAAACAGGCATCTGTATCACCAGCTGCCTATTAATTGGTTGGAGAATCTTTGCCAGCTGTTTATTTTTAGGAACACAAATTTTTACGTTGCATCACATTAAAATTATTTTCTTAAAATTATTTTCTTACTTTCAACATTTATGTATTCTATGTTCTAATATAAACACAATATGGGGTTAATGGGACTTGCACATGATTGCATTCTGTTTTTAATAACATTTTCTACAGTGTCCCAACATTTTGTGAAATTGGGATTGAATTATGTCTGTCATCCCGCTGTAGCACTTTCGGCATTGCCGCCTCAATCCCCAAGAAAACGCCCCCTTTCAACCGGCTGCATGGAATTGGCGTCTAATATTCTAACACTTATAAGGACGCCAGAAGCCTCCAGTCGGTGCCAGATTGTCTTCAGGCTTGCCCTAATCACTCTCCTGAGTAACTTTGTTTTGTTTGTCTTTCTGTTACTGACCTGTTTCTGTTCGTACCTGTTATCCCGACTCTCACCTTAGCTTACGGCTTTACTCTTACTCGGCTCCCTGAATCGGCTTCTCGAATCAGTTTTGCACGCTTGCTTCTCCCCTGCTCTCTTCGCTTCTGCCTTGGACCCTTAAACCTGAGCTTTCTGACAGAACAATCTGGCCAACAGGGATCCCGCGGATCTGATTTTCAGCATGCATCCCTCTCAATTTGGTACTGAGCGCTCCAATGTGGCCTACGTAATTTCCCTCCTGTCAGGGTGAGCCCAACAGTGGGCCACCGTCGAGTGGGAAAGTCAATCGGCCAACTGCAGATCATTTGCAGCCTTTTCTGCCGAAATCCGAAAGGTTTCCGGCTTATCTACAACACCCCAAGATGCCGCCCACTCCCTGATCTTGGCCACACATGGGGCATCGCTCTGTTGCAGAGTTCGCGGGTGACTTCCAGACCCAGGCCATTGACAGCGGGTGGGATCGCATAGCACTTTACGACACTTTCCTCAAGGGCCTCTCCTCTGCCGTTAAAGACGAACTCGCAGCTCGTGATCCACCCCAGGATTTGGATTCTCTGATCTCCTTGGCTACACGCATCGATCGGCGCATAAGGTAACGCCGCCGGGAGCGTGGTTACCCCGCTCAGGCCCTAGGTCCTCACGGCCCTCCAACTACAAGCAGTTCCCCACCTCGTGCTTTGGGTTCTGGCACCCGTTCTTTTTCTTTGCCGCTGGCCATGGAAATAGGACGCCACCACCTGACCCCCACTGAGAAGGAGACGCGTCGATCGCTGGGTCTATGCTATTACTGCGAAGGTAAAAGGCACATGCCCGCATCCTGCCCATTTAAAGCCAAGGCTCATAGGTAAAGAGGGGAGCACCCACGAGCCACTTTTTCCCTGCTCCCTTCAAACCCACTATCTTGGTCCACTTTCAGGTTGACATCAGTAGTGGTTTTACTTCCTGGTCATCTCTTCTCCCCAAGCCCCCATCATTCTTGGGTTCCCTTGGCTTCGGAAACACAACCCATGTATTGATTGGATGACAGGGCGTATTCTGGATTGGGGTGTGCATTGCTTCGGCCACTGCCTCACCCTCTCTCCACCCAAACCACTACCGGTTGTCACTCCCAAGCGCTCGGATCTAGCATTAATTCCTGATATCTATCATGACCTCACGCGCATGTTTAGTAAGGCCTTGGCTACCTCTCTGCCTCCCCACTTCAACTGTGCTATAGGAACTGCATCCCGGAACCAGTCCCCCAAGGGGCCGCCTGTATCAGTCATCTGCCCCAGGGAGAGCTGCAATGAACCAGTACATCCAGGTGTCCCTTGAAGCAGGTATCATCCGACCATCCTCCTCCCCAGCTGGGGCAGGTTTCTTCTTTGTAAAAAAGAAGGATAAATCTCTACGCCCATGTATTGACTACCAGGGTCTTAATGCTATCACTGTCTGGAACCGTTACCACTTGCCGCTTATGGCTTTGGCATTCGAGCTCCTACGTGGTGCCACGATCTTTACTAAGCTGGATCTATGTGACGCATACCCTTTGGTGCGTATCAAGGAGGGGGATGGATGGAAGGCCGCCTTCAATACCCCAGCCAGTCATGCCCTTTGGCCTAACCAATGCCCCGGCCGTTTTTCAGGCACTAGTCAACGAGGTCCTCCGTGACATGCTCAATGCGTTTGTGTTTGTCTAAATAGACGATATCCTGATCTTCTCCCATTCCATAGATGAACACGTCCGGCAGGTGCGTCAGGTCTTAGGGAGACTCCTCAGGAATGGGCTCTATGTAAAGCCTGAGAAATGTGAGTTTCACAACTCGCAAACCTTGTTCCTGGGATACCTGCTTTCAGCCAGTAATATGCAAATGGACCCTCCCAGGATCCAGGCAATCCGGGACTGGCCAGCCCCCACCTCCCACTGCCAACTACAAAGGTTCTTGGGCATCGACAATTTTTAGCGCCGCTTCATCAAAGGCTATAGTTCGGTGGCGGCGCCCCTCCACGGCCTGACGTTCTCCCTCCGCTCGTTCTTTTGGTTTTTGGAGGCTGAGGAGGCATATCTTGAGCTTAAGTGGCGATTCATCTTTCCCGACCCAGCCCAGCAATTCATTGTTGAATTCAACGCCTCCAACGTAGGGGTGGGGGCGGTGCTCTCCCAGGTCTGCCCTAAGGAATACCCGCCTGCATCCTTGCCCTTTTTTTTCCAGGCGCCTGAGCTCCTTGGAACGTAACTACCTGGTGGGCGAGCGGGAGCTCCTTGCTGTCAAACTGGCCTTGGAGAAATGGCGCCATTGGTTGGAGGGTGCGGAGGTCCCCTTTCTGGTCTGGACGGACCATCCCAACCTTGAGTACCTCCAGAGGGTTCATGCCCTGGAGGAGGAGGAGCCATGCCCCGAGACCATCCTTCCCAAATCGATGTCGGTCTACATACTTAGTCTTGCCTTGGAGGAGCGGGTCAAGAATGCCTGGGACAGGGACCCTGTTCCCGAGGGTTGCCCCACTGGTCTCTTGTTCGTCCCCGAGGGTCTTTGCTCTGATGTTCTTCAATGGTATCACAGCTCCCTGTTCTTCTGTCACCCCGGTCACTCTGGTCAAGACACGCTTCTGGCTGCCCCAACTGTGCCCGACACAAGAACCCCCGTGGCCGCCCCCAAGGTCTTCCTTGGCCCCTTCTTATCCTAAAACAGCTGTGGTTGCACTTTGCCATGTACTTCGTTACTGGGCTGCCCGTTTCCAATGGCAACGTGTTCGTCATGACAGTCATTGATCGGTTTTCAAAGATGGGCCACTTCATTGCTCTACCCAAGCAAACCGCCAAGCTGGCCCTCCAGCACATATTTCGCCACCATGGTTTTCCCAGAGATATCGTCTCGGACCGCAGACCCCAATTCTCGGCTCAGTTTTGGAAAGAGTTCTGCCACCTTCTGGGCATCTCGGTCAGCCTCTCATCTGGGTTTCACCCCCAAACGAACAGACAGACCTAGAGACTCAACCAAGATCTTGAAACTGGTCTCTGCCTCCTTTGCAGTCTAGAACCCTCCTACTGGTCGGACAAACTGATGTGAATTGAGTATGCCCATAACACCCTTCTCACTGCTGCCACAGGGCTTGCACCCTTCCAGGTGGTTCACGGTTACCTGTCTTCGACCTTCTCCAACCAGGAACCCCTGTCCGCCGTTCCTTCCGCCACCCTTTTCTTCCGACGCTGCCGTGGCAGCTGGAGAACTGCCCGAGCAGCCCTGCTCAAGAACGGCATAAGGCTTTGCCAGGGGGCCAACCGTAAGCGGCGCCTAGCCCCACACTACCGTGCCAGACAGGGTGTGTGGCTCTCTACTCGGGACCTTCCCCTTAAGGCCACCTGTCGAAATCTCGCCCCACGCTTCATCGGCCCCTTCCCCATTTCCAAGGTCGTCAATCCAGTGGCCCTCTTACTCAGGCTCCCCAGAGTGCTCCGGATCCACCCTACCTTCCATGTGTCCAGGGTTTAACCCATCTGGGCCTGCTCGGAATCCTTGCCCTTCCCACATGTCAGCTCTCTGAATTCGGGTCCTGGAATCGGCTCCCTGAATCGGTTCCCTTAATCGGCTCCCTGAATTGTCTCCCTGAATCGGCTCCCTGAATTGGCTCTCTGAATCGGCTTTCAGAACCTGCTTCCCGAATCAGCTCTGCACGCTCGCTTCTCCCCTGCTCTCTTCGCATCTGCCTTGGATCCTTAAACCTGAACTTTCTGACAATGTCATGTATTTGCTTAAACTTCATATATTATTTTTTAACAATAACGAAAATCAACAGCTTACACAACCCAAGGCTGAAACAAGGCTGAAACATTTAGAAAGATATTGAGTCTGCAGACTGATAAACTATTGATTATAAATTATTAAAAAATAATCAATATTTTGATTGAACAGATGTTACTGCATCACAGCTCAAGGCTCCCCATGTTCTTTTCTTGTTTATGTGGGCTTCCTCTGGTTTCTTTTCAACTTCAAAGATTTTTGCATTTTTGCACTGTAGTTGATTAGATATTCAACATTTTAAAATTTCATGTTAAGGAACAGTTAAATGTTAAACAGTTTTCCGCTGTTTGGTGAAACTTTGCGATTCTTCACTTCTGAGAGATTCTTCCTCTCTTAGATAGTCCAAATCATGTTATTGACCAGTTTGCAATTAATCTAATTAGTTGGAGAAAGTGGTTTCTTTTTAATAACACTTTCTTTTCTATTTAAATTCTTTCCTTAACATTGTTTATTTTCTCAGTTTAATATTTAGAAATGTTGAAAATGTCTTTTAAAGCTGCAGTGATGGGAATAGTGACCAACAGATGTTAGAGGACAGCACTGAAAGGAATATAAACACAGATGCAGGGTGAGATTATCAGAATCAGGTTTATTGGCCAAGTGTGTTGACACACAAGGAATTTGGTTCCAGCTGTTAGTGACTCTCAAAAGTACAGATATAAATAAAAACCTATACAAGACAAAACAGACAAGACAAGACAAAAACAGACTATACAAGACAATACAGACAATGTGAGACAGTATAGACAGTGTGGGTAATAAATAGGGATACAGATCAGTAATGTACATAAAGTATGAGAGTGCATGGTAGTGCAAATGACAGTATTGTGTGTCAGGTATGATAAAAAGTTTACTATAAAACTTTGTACAATATGTAACAGCCATAGTGTGTGCAACATATACATATAATGTGATGAACCACCAAGAACCACCAGATAATGCGATGAACCACCAAAACCACCAAGATGACTATTACATGAGTATGATAATTCTCTCTGCTGTAACTGCAGAGTGAGCAATTTATAGAAAACAAAGACAAATAAACTATTCCAAAAAAGTGTGCTTTTAAAGTCTAAAAATAAACCCAATGGCTCATCACATCTTCCTGTTTCACATTTTCACAGGCACGAGAAGGAATCTTCTGCTGTAAATGAATTCCAAAAAAAATTTAAATTAAATCTGATGAAGAAGTTTCAGTGTTTAAATGAAGTTATAATAAACCAGGGAAACCAAACAGTCCTTAATGAGATCTACACAGATCTTTACATTACAGAGGGAGACAGTGGAGGAGTCAATAAACAACATGAGGTGAGACAGATTGAGGCAACAAACAGGAGAACAAGAGAGGACACACCAATCAAATGCAATGACATCTTTAAGCCCTTATCTAAACAAGATGAACCTATCAGAACTGTTCTGACGAAGGGAATCGCTGGAATCGGAAAAACAGTATCTGTGCAGAAGTTCATTTTGGACTGGGCTGAAGGGAAAGAAAATCAGGACATTCACCTCATATTTCCACTTCCTTTTAGAGAGCTGAATTTGATTAAAGCACAAAAACTGAGTCTGATGGAGCTCCCTCATGTTTTTTTTAAGGAAATAAAAGAAACTGAAGTGTACAGTTTTGAAAAGATTCTGTTCATTTTTGATGGATTGGACGAGTGTCGTTTTCCTCTAGATTTCCAGAACACAGTGAGAGTGTGTGATGTATCTGAATCAGCATCAGTGCCTGAGCTGCTGATAAACCTGATTAAAGGGAATCTGCTTCCCTCTGCTCTCATCTGGATCACCTCCCGACCAGCAGCAGCTGATCAAATCCCCTCTGAATGTGTTCATAGAGTCACAGAGGTACGAGGATTCAATGACCCACAGAAGGAGGAGTATTTCAGAAAGAGGATCAGTGATCAGATCCTAGCCAATAACATAATCACACACCTGAAGTCATTAAGAAGCCTCTACATCATGTGCCACATCCCAGTCTTCTGCTGGATTTCAGCCACTGTTCTAGAGAGAATGTTGGGTGAAGCAGAGAGTGGAGAAATCCCCAAGACTCTGACTCAAATGTACACACACTTTCTCATCATTCAGACCAACATCATAAGAGAGAAGTATTCAAAGAAGCAGGAGAGTGATGAAGAAATGCTTCTTAAACTGGGACAACTGGCTTTTCAGCAGCTGATGGAAGGAAACCTAATCTTCTATGAGGAAGACCTAAGAGAGTGTGGCATTAATGTGGCAGAAGCAGCAGTGTATTCAGGTGTGTGTACACAGATCTTCAGAGAGGAGTTTGGGATTTTCCAGAGTAAACTGTACTGCTTTGTTCATCTGAGTGTTCAGGAACATCTCGCAGCTCTGTATGTGCATCTGATGTTCATGATGAACAAGAAAAATGTTTTTAAACAGAATTGGTTTTATGAACAGAAGATAAAAGAAATTATAATCTCAGATGTACACAAGAGTGCTGTAGATCAGGCTTTAAACAGTCAGACTGGACATCTGGATCTTTTCCTACGCTTTCTTCTGGGTTTCTCAACTAAGCCCAATCAGAATCTTTTAAATGTCTTATTAACACAAACAGAAAGTAGCTCACAGAGCACTTCAGAGCAGGAAACGATACAATATATTAAGGAAAAGATCAGTCACGATCTCTCTACTGAAAAATTCATCAATCTGTTCCATTGCCTGAATGAACTGGGTGATCATTCTCTAGTGGAGGAAATCCAACACTACCTGAAATATGGAAACCAAAGTGAACTCTCTTCTGCACAGTGGGCTGCCCTGGTGTTTGTTTTACTGACTTCCGCAAAGGAGATGAAAGAAATCGACCTGAGCAAATATACCAGCACCGATGATATAACAGAAGCTGTTCTCCTGAAGGTGATGCCTGTGATTGCAGAATCCAAAAAAGCAATGTAAGTAGAACTGGACCTAAAACAACTCGATAAATACAATGAATCATTGCTATAAAGTGCAATTAGGTGTATTTAGATTAGATGTTTGATTGTAAAATATTTGATTTTGTTGTAATGTCCCTTAAATCAGACTGCCCAGCTTCTGAACATTTGGAATTTCTGTTTGACAAGTGTGTCAGCTTTGATGACTTGCTTGATCATTTCAATAGTGATCCCTATTTATGTATTATTTTTATCTCCTTCAGTATCAGGTGTAATACAATTAACGCGATAAGTGGGTCTGCTCTGGTCTCAGCACTCAGCTCTCAAACGTCCAATCAAAAAGAACTCTATCTAATTGTGAAAAAACTGGATTTGTCTGAGAATAAACTAGGACACGCTGAAGTGAAGAGTCTCTCTGCTATACTGAAGAATCCTCAATGTGAAGTGGAGACACTGTGGTAAGATCATCGCTTTAAGAGTCACAATAACTAGTACATGGAAGTGTTTCATAACAGAAATATAAGTAACAGTATAGCATGATGAACAAATAGATCAATTCATCACGTAATTAATGGTTAATAATAATTTATCTCCAGAATTACTCATGCATTTAGAAATATTATTTAATAGCCTTTACTTAAAATTAGACGTGTGCATTTAAAATAGAAAATCAACTATTGAGCTACTCAACTTTTTAAACCATTTGCTCAGAAGAGTTTTAAAAGGACGTAACAGGCACATTTTCACAAAAAAGTAATCAAAATAAAAATCTGTTGATTTGATCAGATGAACAATGTGCCTTTGTTTTCCTCTGCAGTTTGCGTAATTGTGGGATCTCGTATGAAGGCTGTGCTGCTCTGATTTCTGCTCTGAGCTCAAACCCCTCACACTTGAGGGACCTCAGGTTGTGCTTTAATAATGTAGGGGACTCAGGAGTGATGAGTCTCGCTGCTGTACTGGAAAATGCTCAATGTAAACTGGAGAGACTGTGGTAAGATCATCTTACTGACAGTCACATGACCAGTTTCACTAGGCAATGCAGATGACTTCTTAAGATTGGAAGAAATAAATGCATTGATTGATTAACAGGTATAATTTAGAACACATGCAGTAAAGTGTGTATTTTAGATATAAAAATGGAGGTTGACACAGTTGCTAGGACTCATTGTTCTTGTTTTCTTCAAATATCCTGTATTACAAACAGGTGATATGAAGTTAGAGAGATTAATAAAAAATAAAATTAGCAGATTTGAGCAGGCAAAAATTTTGCTCTTCAATGTCTGCTCACAATAACAGTTTTCTTTATTAGTTCTTTATTAGTTGGGATTAGTTTTGCATTAAAATGTGTATATTTTAGTGGCATAATGTAACCTAAAATTCACCTCGATTTCAGTTTCGGTACAGTTAGGGGGAAGAAATGCAAAAAAATGTATGTAATCTATTATTATTAATAACGTTTGTGAACAACAAATGCTTGGCTTAAATGAAAAATAAAATCCATAAAAATAAAATAGAATAAAACTAATTAATACAATACACATTTTTATATTATTTCTATATTATATTGTTAAAATTGAGAAATTGATTAAATAGGCAGAAATTAAAAAATCTGAAAGTGGCTGTCCGCTGATGCTTCCCATTCTATGTTTTTATCCACAGATCTCTCAGAAAAATCAATTTTTTGTCTTGTTACCAGTATTTTGTGTAAATTTGTATCTGTTGTGTGTAAAAACATATGAGATCAACAGTTCTTTGAAATACTCAAAGCAGCCATTCTGGTATGATTCTAATAACTAGGGCTTTTGACCTAAATCAGATTTTACATTGCACTGCTATAATGTATTTCTTAGGTCACCTTATATGAGACATTTATTTGTTTTAATGCAATATTGTTAATCAAAACTGTTCATTTTTAAGGTTCATGGTTTTATGTTTATTGTCACTGCAATAATGGAAAAAAACAAATATTTTTGTTATAAATGTACTGCAATGCATTAAAGAAGGTTTACCTCAGTCCCCAATCCCAATCTGATTAAAGTCCACGTTTAGTCTTCTGTTCTACTTTAATTTAATATAACATGTGTGTTAAATATAACACAGTATAATCATTTTAATTTACATAAAAAAGTAAATAATCAACAGGTTATAATCAGTCATCATGTGATTCAGAATAATAAAACTTTTACATAATCATCGGCTTTGCCTTTTCTTAATGTAAAATAAATGATTTGTTGAAGAGTGTATCATATTGTCTTACTGCAGGTTGGAGGATTGTCAATTTACAGATGAAGGCTGTGCTGCTTTGACTTCAGCTCTAAAATCAAACCCCTCACACCTGAAAGAACTGGATCTGTCTAAAAATAAAATAGGAGACTTGGAAGTGAAGAATCTGTCTGCTGTACTGGAGAACCCTCACTGTACACTGAAGAAACTGAGGTCAAATTATTTTAAATCAAATTTTACAAAACTAATTTCACAAATATTTTATTTTAAGTCTTAAACCGAGGTAAAATATGACTATTTTTCCTTACAGTTTGTGGGAATGTGATTTATCAGATAAAGGTTGCCATGCTCTGACTTCAGCCTTAAACTCAAACCCCTCACACCTGAGAGAGTTGGATCTGTCCTGGAATAAAATAGGAGACCTTGGAGTGATGTGTCTTTCTGCTTTACTGGAAAATCCTCAGTATAAACTAAAGACACTGAAGTAAGAGAATCTCTCTGAGAGTCACCTGCTCCATAGAAAAAGGTTGAAAATATGAAATGGGGTCATTGGAAGGCATGTCCATTGTAAATTGAGGACCGCCTTTAATTTGGCCATTTCACATAATTTAATGTGATGTCACTTCTATATTGAACCAGTATCAGATTAGACTATATTGTATTTATATATGTACGTTTTAAAAGTAACTTTAAAATCCAGCTGAAAATATGTTGTGTGTTTTGTTTTTTTCTACAGATTGAGTAAGTGTGGTGTTTCAGATGAAGGCTGTGCTGCTCTGACTAAAGCTTTGAGAGCAAACCCCTCACACCTGAAAGAACTGAATCTGTCTGACAATAAAATAGGAGACTCAGGAGTAAGGAGTCTCTCTGCTGTACTGGAGAATCCTCTTCGTATCCTGGAGATACTGAGGTAAAATCATCTCTGTGATGGCCACACGACCTGCTGCATTGTAAAAACACGTTCTCCATTAGTGAGAGTGGAATAAAAGCTTGTTTTATTATCAAGTTTATTTCTATAGCGCCTTTTACAATGGACATTGTCTTAAAGCAGCTTCACAGAACTTAAGAATGAAATGGATTTATGTGTGTTTATCCCTGATGAGCAGCCTGGGGTGACTGTGGCAAAGAGAAACTCCCTTAGATGGTTTTGTCCATTCTGATGTTTGATGCGAATAGTAATTGAAGCTCTTGACCTGTATCTGCATGATATTTTTAAAGATAAGATAAGATAAGATATACCTTTATTCGTCCCGCAGTTTGGAAATTTCTCTGTTACAGCAGCAAAGAAAAAAAAAAATGCAAATATATAAAAGAATAGACACATATTATAGTATACAGTATTTACACAACACGATGTATAAATACAAATATATATATATATATATATATATATA
>MU551705.1:766199-782595 GCA_024362625.1 Silurus asotus
TATATATATATATATATATATATTATATACACACATACATACATACATACATATATCAATTCTGACTGAACTAATTTTATATAAATAATACATCTTTTGTTAAAGTTTCTCCTTTTGTGTTTGGAAGTTTTTTTTTGTTTTTGTTTTTGTTTGAGCTCTTTTATATATATATATTTCAAGTTTGTTTAATTTCATTTGCTTATTACTTTTTTGACATGCTTAAAATTGCAGTTCTTCTCGGTTGCATTGAAGCGTTTATTAAATTAGAAATGAATTCTCAAAACTACTTGTTCAACCTCCACATCATGTAGTCATTTGTGCTCATCATAAAAACTTTTCTAGTTGCTTTGATTAAATTGTAAAAGCTTTGGTACATCATTTAATCGATTGTGTACAAGTGTCTGCTTTTTCCTACATTATCAGTTGTTTATGTTCATGTTGATCAAAATATATTTTACTGGTTTCACCTAAATGGTCTTAACCCCCAAAACATTTAGGCATCAGTTCATTGCATTAAGTCATTAAGTGCAAAATGGTTAAACCAGTTGTCAAAATTTGTCACGCTCTTCTTCTTCACAGTTCTATTAAACTGTTTTTGTAAATTGTGTCTTTATTTGATGAATTGTGCAGATTACCCTTGAATTTTACTAATGAAGGGGCGTGTTCACTTTCAGATCAACCAATAATCAACTAGTTCTCTAAAATAGGTCAAGGCTGAATCTCGTGAACCTTTACTGTAATTGGCGAGTGTATATAAAAAGAGCAAAACACAGATTCACAATTGTTGAAAATAGATGAACAACATGGTCGAAAAACCAAGAATAAGGATGCATGCTGGAAGGGTCAGGAGGCAAAATAGAGGAAGAGGAAGAAGAGGTCAAAGTCATAGACACATTTCAGAAATTAGAGCCACTATTGTGAACCATGTTGTCAATCATGGCCTTACAATGGCTGAGGCGGGTCTGAGGGTACAGACAAATATTGGGAGATCAACTGTGTCTTCAATTATTCAAGAGAGAACAGGTATGTAATCCAACAGTGTGGACTGTGCTGTTATATTGTGTATTTACATTCTCTAACACAAGTTAGAACACAAGTATACAAGGATAAATGTATTGCATTAGTGCATTTTTTCCACACAGGACTGCAGGATTACCTTATAGGGGTGACAGAGGACCCCTTTTCATTCAGTATTACAGTTCAGTAAAAATTTTTAATCCTGTATGGTTTCTTCCAATCAAATGAATCAGTTTAAGCTGTTAAAATGTACAAGATGTCATACAGATGAAATTCAGCCTTGTGTATTTTCAATCATTGTAATCCAAACTATAGTTTATATCAGGAAATACTAAAACTGTACTGTCATACTGGTGTGACTAAACATTTTGTGTGTGAACAGTAGGATAGTAGATGTTCATTGACATAAATACTTACTTTTGAAAGATGAATCAAAGATTTTGAGAAAAGTTGAGAAAAGTCTTTTGCCAAAAATCCAATGTTCTTTATAAGTGTAAGTTTGTAACTGATGAGCGACTGTGGAAAGGAAAAAACTTCCCGAGATGGCATAAGGAAGAAACCTTGAGAGGAACCAGACTTAAGAGACTTAACCCTCATCTGGGTTGCACCAAATGTCCATTGATTAAAGATAAATACTATGTTGTGGGGTACAGTGATGGTGATCAGAAGCAAATTGTAGTCCTGAATCTGTGTGACAGACTGTCGACTTCAGCTCATTGTTGAGATCCACCCAATCCACGAGGCTAGCCACAAAATAGTTTGCAAGAAGTGTTTGTATTCGATATGACATTTTGTATTAGATAAAACAGAAAAGGTTTGCTCATAAATTCTCTTGAATGTAGTTTTTTTGGCTATCAGTTTAATTAATGGAATAATCATCACATAATAGAGTCCAACTGAACACCGTTCACCAAACAATGCTTTATTCTTGGAGATCGCAGAACATTGATAAAGATGACGACAAGCTGCCGAAACCAGAGATGTGCAAACCTCCAAACAATGAACTCAAAACAATAGTTTTCCAACCTGGACTCAGCGCAAGAGGCAGCCATGCTTCTAAAAAAAACATTCTTTCGTGCTCTGTTTTTCCTTGACCTTTAGCTCTAAATTTTAGCTCTAAATTTAATTCTAGAGAGGCCCAGGGAATTTGGAGGAGGTACTAAATTGAAGACTCTAGTAACATCACTATGAGGCTGTTGCAATACCATAAAGCACTTTCCTTCCATGTCACGTAATACCTGTTCTATCAATCTTTGAAAGGATGCTGTGGCATTTTGCAGGGTGAACGGTAAACAAAGAAATTTATATAGACTTGTAGACAAATTCTGTTTTTTGATCTTCATCCATTTCTTCATCCATTTCTCTGCCAGTAGGCAATTTTTTAAATCCAGGGTGCTGAAAACAAAAAATATTCTGAATTTGAAGCATAGAATAGGCATATAAATAAGTCTTATACGCCTATTCTATGCTTATATAAAATTTAATGCAGCTCTGATGAAGAAAAGAAAAACTATTCAGTTCTGGTGTTGTAGGCATACAGTACTGAGCCCTGTGGAATACCATTTGATTCCCAGAATGACTGGCACAGTTAATCAGTATCTTGCAGGATAAAGAAATGCTTACAGACTGTCCTTGGACTTCACCTATCAAACTCTCTGTGTCTAGGGAGTTTTGTCTCTGTCCACTGGCCAACAGGAACAAGAGTTTTGGATTAGTAAAACCATGCTTTCAGTTTCAACAATATAGCTGTCTATGGAAATTATGGGAAGAGCAATGTTCTTACAATCATGATGGTCTTGACTCTGGTCAAGCAACACAACTCGGTTGCCAGCCTTAGGTTCAAACATCTATCACTTCTGTTCTTCTCCATTTAACTCCAATACCTTTTGGAATTGTCAAAGTCTCTTTCAATTTCTGCCCCAATCCTGACTAAATATCACACGTCTTTGACAGTTCCTTGTAGCAAACTGGCAAGTCACAGGTTTCAATTCCTTGAAATTGCCTGAACCACTTCCTTCTCAGAAATATAGACACAATGCACAATACTGGAATGCATTTCTCTAAAACTTTCCTTAGCACATTTTTCATTCCAGCATCTTCCTAGCTGCTACATCCTTATAGTCCTTGAGTGCAGGAATCTCTTTAAACTGCATCCAGTTGACCACATTTTTCCTCTCTGCTAACCACTGATAGGCAAGGATTTTTACATCACTTAAGGGTTAAACAACAAAATATTCCTTACACCACTCAATAAACACAACTGAGTCATCATCAAGAGAATTGTTAGAACTAGGGAAATCATGTTTTACTGGATGGTTACATTGGATTAAAGACTGGTTGCTCTGGTTGTGAGCATGGCTGGACTATAGGCTGGGTCATATTGCTAGGTGGAGCATGGGTAGCTTTAGTTAGAGACTTTTATTGGGACTATTGGGGTAAATGGTCTCAGCGCTTGACATTTTCTCCACTTACAGATCTCTTCTTTTCAGCTTGACCTAAGTCTTATCTATGACTAACATTTCCAACTGTTATTTTACACTCTCTCACTCCTGTTGAACATGATAGTATCTTGTCATCTTATCTTCTATCTATTTACATTGTTTGAAAAAATCTATCAAAAGAAACTTTATCGCTCACTATCTGACTATTGTCTGCTATTCGATTTTCTAATGCAACCATTTGGTCATTCAGAGATGTAACTAATGAGCAAGGATGATGATATGCCTTTTCAGTAACATTATACATAGCTCTTTCATTTTTTTCATTGGAGTCAATATACAGGTCACTGAACCCTCTCAGGGTAAAAATATTGTTAGCCTGATGGTCTCTGTTCAATCGCCAATCTTTAACGTCTTCCTAAAAACGTTCTAAGGAGGCAAGCTACATAAAGTTGAGGGTGGGACCCACCAATAGGATTTATAATTACCCATGGTGCAATAACAAATGTAAAAACCCAGAATGCATATGCACCAAAAATGTATGGTTTTAAAGTTTATATAAAAAGAAATAAAACAACTGCATAGAAAAACCCCAACACATAACAAATGCTGCAAGACAAAGACTCAAAGTCAAACACTTGCTGTCACTGTTGTTTAAAAATAATGGAAAAGAAAGAAAACTTTATCTGACCATTGTCCTATTGTCCAAAGAGAAATCTGAATGTCCTGTAGATTAGTGATTATTGTGCTAGTTGCTAAAATGAAGAGAAATTGAAGAAATGTCTATAGAAAGACTTAAAATTATTTAAAAAATTCCAAATGAAATCCAGTCACCTTGTGCTGAAGTTCAGGCTTAGCTACGCTGTTTGGTAGATTGAAGAGCCTTGTGTCTTCAGAGCAAACAAGTTAAGAACTCAGCGGAATATAAACAGTTTCTCAATCCGGACTCTAAGCAGTTGGGTAAATCCAAGAAGACAACACTTTCCAAGCTTCAAACAACACGCTCTTCTTCGTTCGTCTTACCTGCTATATACAAGAGGGGGAATGCTGCAAAAAAGCCCCTAGTGCATAGTAGTGACATTACAATTGGCCAATTCACCATGAAGTATGCTGGGGTTTGTTGGGTGGGAAAAAGGACAGAGGGTCCACTTCAGCGGATAAAGTGTCTGGATCAGAGCCGTTTCCATCAGGGACTCAGACCTCATGAAAATCTAGGTGTGAAAAGAAAAACTAGAAACAGGGAAACTGCTGGAATGGAACTATGTGTACTGGCTAGCAAACATTTGTCTAAAAAGGTCCATACTCACATTAGAGTCTGAAGTTTGAAATGTTCATCATCCTTAAGAGCAGAAAGCAGCTTCTTTCCAGAGCTTTTTATTGTATTATTAGACAAATCCAGCTTTCTCAGGTATGAGGGGTTTGATCTTAGAGCAAGAGCAAGAGCAGCACAGCCTTCATAGGAGACACCACAGCCACACAACCTGTAGAAAAATATGAAACAAACACACCTTCTCTGTTTATGAACCTTATGTGGGACTTGAAATGACATTGTGTGTATTGAGAATGTTTGACCTTTTTAGAGGTGCAGGATTTTATGATAAGTGTAAGATATTATTACTTTTTTATTTTGACTTTTGAAAATCTGACAGATACAGATGTTTGTTGCATGACATTGATTTTCTCTCTTTGGAGCTCTTTAACAACTAACATTATTTAACAGATACTTTATCATATTATGTATTATTCATTATTATAAAGAGATTAGGCAAACATAGTTTTGGCTAGATTATAGGACTACCTGACTGTTTGGTCTGTTTATTTTCACTTATTGATTGGTACCACCCGAACATTAAGTGAAAAAATTGGGTAAAAACACATTCAAATGTCAGGTGTTGTGACATTTTCCCCATTTGTTGTGGGATATATACACTCAGGCTTTTAATTCTTTTCCTGATATTTCCAACAATTTAGCAACAGAAGAGATCCTGGAAATCATCTTGGCCCACAATTCTACCACCTGTGTAAAGCAGGGGTTTTCAACCGGTTGTCCGCGGCCCCCTGGTGGTCCGCGGCGGCATTGCATGTGGTCCGTAACAGCCTACATAATTTCACTATTAAAATACCTTTTTCACATTTCCAGATTATTTGCACATTAGTGGGAAAACTGAATTTAATGAAAATATCTTAAATATTCAAACTGACACAGGATAGGCTAGCTTTGCACCTATCAGGCATATGCTTTGCTAACGTTGTGTTTTGGGTCATATACTGCCCATTCGTCTTGCATGTGAAATAGACCAGCATCTCGGAGTTAAGAAAACACATTATTCAGGTTTTATTAAATAGACGCTTATTGATATGAGGCTGTCACTATGTACCACTATATCACCACAAATAGACAGACTGTGTGGAAGTTATCACTGAGAAGCTACGCCAACCAGGCATTAGATAATGACCACCTGCATAATATTGTGTTGGTCCCCATTTTTTTGCCAAAACAGTCCTGAACCTTTGAGCATTACCAACATTAACCTCTTCAGCAATTTGAGCCACAGTAGCTTGCCTGTTGGCTCGCCACATGGGCCTTCGCTCCCTACATGCATCAATGAGCCTTGGCCACTGTTGACCCTGTCACCGGTTCACCACTGTTCCTTCGTTGGGCCACTTTTGATAGATACTGACAACTGCAGAATGGGAACAGCCTACAAGAACTGCAGTTTTGGAGATGCTCTGACCCAGTTGTCTAGCCATCATGTTTTGGCCCATGTCAAAATTGCTCGAATCTTTACTGCAAATACTTTTTCTAGCACATTAACTTTTAGGACAAAACGTTTACTTGCTGCCTAAAATATCCCACACACTAACAGATGACATGATGAGATAATCAGTGTTATTACCTTCACCGCTTATAATGATATAATGTCATAATATTTTGCCTGGTCGGTGTATGGTAAATATGGGGGAGGACTGCAAGAAGGTGGCCAGCACTGATGAATCATGTTTTCATTTACATCATATGTAAGGCCAGGTGCAAGTGCACTAGGTAAGCTGGCCAAGACAGTCTGGGTAATGTTTTGCTGGAAAATCTTGGAGTTGAGTATTCATATGGGTGTACCTTTAAGTGCACCTCTTAATAGCAACAGAATTCCCAAATAGAATAGAATAGAATAGAATAGAATAGAATAGAATAGAATAGAATAGAAAAGAATAGAATAGAATATGTTTGCCCTTTTTCAGCAAGATTAGGAGGCTGCAGTCACACTAGACTTTTAGCATGCAAAATTTCTTTAGAGTGGCACCTGCTTATGATCTGAGTATGCAGTGACTTTGCAAATCAGATATTTCACAACATTTCATTAAATAATGATTTTATTTTCAGTTCACCGAAGTCCACCAAACTTTAACTTTCAAATGCAGCAAACACTTCACACTCAGCTTGCATTACCAGTTTCCACCATTCACATGCATTTACTGGATGGCAATGGAATGAAAAGTGCAACGTGTTAATTCACAGGATCATTTCTTTTTTTAAAGAAACATGCACTCTGATCTCTCATATGTAGACCCATTAATCCTGTTTTAATTTCAAATCGTTGTTGCTATATGGATGTATACGAGTCGGAGGGTTTACTAATAGACATTATTGTTTGTGATATATAACAAAAACATTTTAGAGCTTAAATAAAAAACATAGTTTATAGGTTTTGCCTGTCCATAACGCTAAATTTGTAAGACAAATCTGGCAACCCTGTTTTATGTGACTAACAGGAATTATACTGAATGGCCATTTAATGACAGATTTAAAAAAAAAAATAAAAAATTATATATATATATATATATATATATGGATCTGGACATATCTGGACTACTAGTGCAAGTAAATAATTGTAACTTTTAGAGAATGTGTGTTACTGAGGAGCAGGTCATGTGACTCTCAGAGAGATCTTACCTCAGTGTCTCCAGTTTACAGTGAGGATTCTCCAGTGCAGTAGAGAGACACTTCACTCCTGTGTCTCCTACTTTATTATAATACAGATCCAGTTCTCTCATGTGGGAGGGGTTTGATCTCAGAGCTGAAGCCAGAGCTGCACAGCCTTTATCTGAGACACCACACTTATACAACCTGTAAAAAGACAATGACTTTAACAGATTTTTTTTCTTAGTTTGACAAAAGATCTTCCTCAAAATGAATATAAATATTGGATGTGTGTCTGTTTATATATTCATAAATGTTTCTTTTTTGTAAGATAATTTGTCCTTCTCTCAAAAACAGGTGTATTAAACAAGTGCTGTGGGAGCATTTTGTCAGACGGAGGCATTGAGATTCTTTTGGCATAACTAGACTGTTTTCTTTCATAGAGTCACTCAACACTGTGTCAGTAGCTGATGCTATAGGAAACACCTTGGGTTTGATTTTATGCCAACAATTATACCACAACAGTGCCAATTTATCACTCTTGATGTCCCACAGGGAGCAGTCCACCAGCCGATCGTCTCCACAGATGCCTCTCTAACAGAATAGGATTCAGTCCTTGGGACCAAGCAGCTGTTGGTCTCTGGGACACTACTTCTTTTTCTTCTTTCTGCTGCTCCCATTAGGGGTCGCCACAGTGGATCATTCGTCTCCATACCCCCCTGTCATCTACATCTGCCTTTTTTAAAACAACTACCTGAATGTCTTCCCTCACCACCATCAAAAACCTCCTCCTTGGTTTTCCTCTTTTCCTCCCTTCTGGCAGCTCTATCCTCAGCATTCTCCTGCCTGTATACCCGATGTCCTTCGTCTGCACGTCCAAACCATCTCAATCGGGCCTCCATCACAATGTCTCCAAAACGTCCTACATATGCAGTCTCTTAAATAAACTTGTTTCTAAACCTGTCCATCCTGTCACTTCCAATGAAAACCTATACATCTTCAGCTCTGCTACCTCCAACTCCACCACCAGTCTTCTAGTCAATGCCACTGTCTCTTATCCATACAACATCGCAGGTCTTACCACAGTCCTATACACCTTTTCCTTTTACTATTGCAAGTACCCTTTTATCACAAATCACTCCTGCTATCACTTTTCTCCACCCACTCCACCCTGCCTTGTGCCCCCTGAACAGGTTGGCAAAACACACTTTGGTCCAGGTGCAAGGCAAGATGCTTTAATTGAGAGCAGTTGAAGTTGAGGAGTGGAAATTGCACCCTAAGTCAGTTCAGTTTGACATGGCAAAGAAGGACATCTTTGCATTCGCTGAAACAACACATAGTCCACTATGGCCCTGCAAGGTTAGACAGTTGCTGGTGGCTCTATGTTAGTCATATAAAGCTTGGTTTTTGTGTCTTGAATACTCCTGGTTCTTGGAACCCTGGGAGACCCCAATCAAGAACAATCTGCTGTCTTAGGCATGGGGCATGGTGTGTCATCCCAAGGTGGAGAGGTGGCCCCCACGTCACTTAACGTTTGTATGACATCCATTGCTGCCAAGAATGCACCATTGACAGCCAGTCGATAAGGAGATAACTGTTAGTTGTCCATTTTTATGTGCAGGGAAAAAACTGTTAGGGCCTTTCTGTCTTGCAAGAGTTTTTTTCCAGGGACTTAGCCATAGTGTCAGAGGGGCTTACATTACCTCTATTTAAAACCTTGGAGTCAACTGTGGACGAGCTACTGACCCTCTTAGCTACTCTTACGGCCTAAATATCTCTCAGTATAGTGGGAGACTTACAGTCCTTGTCAGTAGGGTCATCCAGCCTGGACTATATCTTAGCACACATTTATTGTGCATTAAAGCCTTAACCCTGGGGGGTTCAGGTACTCTTGTTGTGTTCCAATTCAGCGTTTCCTTCAGTGCAACTTGTTAGTGCTTAATTAACATTGCATTAGAAGTGTGGCTTGCCAGTGGAGTACTTCCAACCCTGGGTTGGATATCTTGTTTTCCACTGTCTGATGACTTTTTTCACAATTCTGCAGGGCAAAATGTGGGACTCACACAACACAGATGCCTAGGCCACATGCTTTCCATCAGCCAGACAATTGTTTAATTGTAATTAAACTTTAGGCACTCATCAAAACCAGGAGTTCTCCATAGCATAAGCTATTGATGCCTCCCAAAAGAATCCTCCTAGGAAATTTGTGATGAATCAAACACTCCCATCTATTCTCACTTTTAGAAAATGTGTTACTGAATAGCAGGTCATGTAACTCTCATTAACACAATCTCACCACAATTTCTCCAGTTTACAGTGCGGATTCTCCAGGAGAGCCGAGAGACCTTTCACTCCTGAGTCTCTTAAATCATTATAAGACAGATCCAGTTCTTTCAGATGTGAGGGATTTGATCTAAGAGCTGAAGTCAGAGCAGCACATTCCTCATCTGAGACACCACAGTTACACAACCTGTAGAGACACAATGACAGACTGTCATGCAGTGAAAACCTTCTAACACATAGTAAATGGCAGAATGGAGTAAAAAAAATAGAAATTGAAATGAATTTAGGAGTAGATTAAATTAATAAGTAAAATAAAAAAACTAAGAAAAATTTAATTTACAATATAATAAAATATATTTGTTGTTCCCAAACTAGGTTGTTATGTTTCCTGCCAAGCTGCTCCTATTGGTTAAGGTGTAAAAGTCCCTATGTATCTTGGAAGGCAGTTTAAATCCGTTAATGTAGCACAGACACTGATGAGTATTTTTACACCAGGAAGTTGATGTGACAGGACATGCCAGGATTTTTAATTACTGTGAAGATGTTATGTTGTCTTTTGTCCACCGGATTCTCCTATGTTGTTCCTCCTCTGCTTACTAGTAATTTTTTTTGCCACATATGTTTAACTTTCTCATGTGCATATAAATAATGACATGACAATGAACAAACACTGTCCACTCTTTTAACTATGGTTCTATTGATCTCTGGTAACTGCTACATGCTAACGTCCAGAACCAGCTCTTTTGTCTTGCTGACATTGGAGAATATTGGCCTGGCAGTAGTTATCCACAATTTTAATACATTCCTTGTTCATGCTGTTATCAAAGATTGTCTCTGCCACAACAGTGGCAAAACCATTACTGCTTGTTGTCTGTCTGTCAAAAGGTTGTAGATCCATTGACCCAGACATGGGGAACAATAATATTAACATTTCCCCCCTTCCTGATTTGTAGATGGATCAGTAGATCATAGCATTCAATGTTGTCTTTCAAAGCACATCACAACTAAAGTGAGGGGTACTGGGCAATGATCATTGTTTTTTTTTTCTTTTAGGATGGAACAAGAAAAATGTGGGGATTATTGACTGTTCCAGATGAGGTTAAATATCTTTGTAAACACTGGTGTTACCCTAGTTAAAATAGATATTGTATGTACTTAACAAAGGAATTTAAAAGTCAGCAGTCACACAAAAAGATTTAAAAGACTGCAAAAAGAGAACAATAAACTAAAAGGCTATTATGCAAGAGGTTAGTTTATTTGCTTTTTGTTTATGCACTGCATGCCATAACCCAGCCATTAGGGTTGCACAATCCAGTGCACTCTTAGTGCCGGTCCCAGACCGGGTAAATTGGGAGGGTTGCGTTAGGAAGGGCATCCAGCGTAAAACATGCGCCAAATCAAATATGCGGATCAAGAAAGAGATATTCATACTGGATCGGTCGAGGCCCGGGTTACCAGCGACCGCCACAGGTATCGTTAGAGAACAGGGACCGGTGGAAATTGGGATACTGTTGGCCGAAGGAGGAGGAGGAGAGGAGGAAGACGTCTTCAAAAACAGCAGGGAAAGTGGAGGTTTGGGTGGGCACTTTATATGTTGGTTCTATGACTGGTAAGGGGACAGTGGTAGCTGATATGATGGAGAGGAGAAAGGTGGATATGTTCTGTGTTCAGGAGACTTAGTGGAAAGGGAGTAAGGCCAGGAACATGGGAGGTGGGTTTAAACTGTTCTATTATGGTGTGGATGGAAAAAGAAATGGTGTAGAAGTGATCCTGAAGGAAGAGTACAGTAAGAGTGTAGTGGAGGTGAAGCGAGTTTCTGATAGGGCGATGATCGTGAAACTGGAAGGTGAAGGCATAATAATAAATGTCATCAGTGCTTATGCTCCACAAGTGGGTTGTGAGATGGAGGAGAAGGAGAAATTCTGGAGTGAGTTGGATAAAGTGGTAGAAGGTGTACCCAGAAATGAAAGATTGGTGATTGGAGCAGATTTCAATGGGCATGTAGGTGAAGGCAACAGAGGTGATAAGGAGGTGATGGGTAGGTATGTCTTTAATTAGAGGAATGTGGAAGGGCAGATGGTCTTAGATTTGGCTGGAAAAGGATGGAAATAGCAGTGGTGAACACTCATTTTAAGAAGAAGGAGGATCATAAGGTGATGTATAAGAGTGGAGGAAGGTGCACACAGGTGGACTATGTTCTATGTAGGAGATGCAACCTGAAGGAGATTGAAGACTGTAAGGTGTTGACAGGGGACAGTGTAGCTAGACAGCATCGGATGGTGGTCTGTAGGATGGGTTTGGAGGTGAAGAAGAAGAGGAGGAGAGCGAGGACTGAAAGAAGAATAAGATGGTGGAAACTGAAGTAGGCAGACTGTAGTGTGAGATTCAGGGAGGAGGTCAGACAGAGGATCGGTGGTGGTGAAGAGGTGCTGGATGATTGGGCAACTACTGCAGAAGTGATAAGGGAGACAGCTAGTAAGGTACTTGGTGTGACATATGGAAATAAAAAGGAAGACAAAGAAATGTGGTGGTAGATTGAGGGAGTGCAGGAAAGCATAAGGAGAAAGAGGTTGGCAAAACGAAATTGGGATCGACAGAGTGATAAGAAAAGTAGACAGGGGTACAAGGAGATGTGGCAGCAGGTGAAGAGGGATGTGGCAAAAGGCAAGGAAAAGGCATTTAAGGAGCTGCATGAGAAGTTGGACACTAAGGAAGGAGAAAAGGATTTTCTACCGAATAGCCAGGCTGAGAGACCGAGCTGGGAAGGATTAGCTGCAAGCTGGTTGGGTGGTGTGGAGATGGTGAAGCAGGAACTGGATAGGATTAGTAAGGAGAAAGTGAGAGCAGCAATTAAGAGGATGAAGAGTGGAAAGTTGGTTGGACCAGATGACATACAGGGTGTAGCATGAAGATGTTTAGGTGAGATGGCAGTGGAGTTTTTAACAAGATTGTTTAACAGGATTTTGGAAGGTGAGAGTATGAATAAGGAATGGAGAAGGAGTGTGCTGGTACCAATCTGTAAGAATAAGGGAGATCTGCAGACCTGCAGTAACTACGGGGGGGATTAAGATGATCAGTAACACCATGAAGTTATGGGAAAGAGTAGTAGAAGCCAGGCTGAGAAAATAGGTGACCATCTGTGATCAACAGTATGGTTTTATGCTGAGGAAGAGCACCACAGATGCATTATTTGCTTTGAGAATGTTGATGGAGAAGTATAGAGAAGGTCAGAAGGAGTTGCATTGTGTGTTTGTGGATTTAGAGAAAGCGTATGACAGGGTGCCAAGAGAGGAGTTGTGGTATTGTATGAGGAAGTCAGGTGTGTCAGAGAAGTATGTGAGGGTGGTGCAGGACATGTATGAGGACAGTGTGACAGCAGTGAAGTGTGCAGTAGGAACGACAGACTGGTTCAAGGTGGAGGTTGGACTGCATCAAGGATCGGCTCTGAGCCCTTTCCTGTTTGCAGTGGTGATGGACAGGTTGACGGACGAGGTCAGACAGAAGTCTCCATGGACTATGATGTTTGCGGTTGATATTGTTATTGGTGGTGAAGTAGGTAGCAAGTTGACAAGAGCCTGGAGAGGTGGAGGTACGCACTGGAGAGAAGGGTAATGAAAGTCAGTAGGAGTAAGTCATAGTACATGTGTGTGAATGAGAGGGAGGGCGGTGGAGTGGTGCGGTTGCAGGAAGAAGAGGTGGAGAAGGGGGAGGAGTTCAGGTGCCTGGGGTCAACAGTGCAAAGAAGTGTTAGAGAAGTGAAAAAAAGAGTGCAGGCAGGGTGGAGTGGGTGGAGAAGAGTGACAGAAGTGATTTGTGATAGAGGAGTATCTGCAAGAGTGAAAGGGAAAGCTTATAAGACTATGGTGAGACCTGCGATGTTGTATGGTTTAGAGACAGAGGCATTGAGTAAAAGACAGGAAGTGGAGCTGGAGGTAGCAGAGCTGAAGATGTTGAGGTTTTCGTTGGGAGTGACATGATTAGAAACGAGTTTATTAGAGGGACAGAGCATGCAGGACATTTTGGAGACAAGGTGAGGGAGGTTAGAACATGGACATGTTCAGAGAAGGGACATGGGGTATATCGGTAGAAGAATGCTGAGGATGGAGCTGAGGATGGAGCCGCCAGGAAAGAGGAAAAAAGGAAGACCAAGGAGAAGGTTTATGGATGTGGTGAGGGAGGACATACAGGTAGTTGTGTTGAAAGAGGCAGTTGTAGAGGACAGGGGGTATGGAGATGGATGATTGGCTGTGGCAACCCCTAATGGGAGAAGCCGAAAGAAGAAGAAGAAGAAGAAGAAGAAGAAGTTCATGCACTGCATGCACACACCCTAGTGTCTCTACTTTACTGTGAGGATTCTTCAGTACTGCAGAAAGATGATTCCCTCCAGAGTCTCGTAGTTTACTCCCAGTCAGAGCCAGTGTCTTTACAATTAAATGCAATTCTTTCAAATTTGAGGTTTCTGAATTGAAGACAGAGACCAGAGCTGACCAGCTTTTAACTCCAAGTGAATCACACCTGATACTGAAGAAAAATAAATATTAAACTTGTGCAAATGATCAAACAAATATTTAAAATGTCCACTGTATTGTCCAATTTGTATATACCCTAAAAGTAAATATGCCTAAAGGGATACTCCAGCCAAAATCTGAAAAGGAACCATTGATACATCTGTTCTGCATTTTAACTGATTTTGTTCAAGCAATAACTGATATGTTTTTTTGTGAGTTGATTTTTTTCATGCAAAGTGTATCTATTTTCTTAGCATAGCATTGGTCTAGCATTTTTTGTTCCATCTGAGTTTCTTCTGAGGTAAATTGTTTTTTATTGTTCACTACTGAAGCTGTTCTGCATTTGCATCTACCTGATCACTGATTATCTCTTTATCATTGCACCTCTTAGAAGGAGGGCTATATTATGCAGCAAGTGAACATTTTGTTTTAAAGTTAATGTGTTAAAAGCTGGAAATGGGGAAGGAAATGGGCAAAAAATTTAATATGGGCCAAATGGTAATGGCTATACGACTGGGTCAGGGCAGCTCCCAAACTGCAGCTATTGTGGGGTTTTCCTGGTCTGCAGGGGTCAATGTCTATCAAAAATTGGTCCAAGGGAGACACAGTGGTGATGGGGCAATGGGTGGCCAAGGGTCATTGATGCAGGAGGAAAACAAAGGCTGGCCCATGTGGTCTGATCCAACAGACGAAGTTAATGCTAATCCCTGAGGGAGCCTGAGAGGTTCTGCAAAGAAGAATAGGATAAACTGCCCAAAAAAAAGGTGTCATACTTAAAAGAGACTTGAGGCTGTAATTGGTGCCATAGTTGCTTCAACAAAGTATTAAGCAAATGCTGTGAATACATACATGTGATTTAAAAAAAAAATTTCAATACATTTGCAAAGATTTCAAAACGCCTTTCACGTTGTCATTATGGGGTATTTTTTTTTTTTGTAGAATTTTGAGGAATATAATGAATGTAATCCAGTTTGGAATAATGCTGTAACATAACAAAATGTGGAAAAAGTGAAGCGTTGTGAATGCTTTCCGGATGAACTGTAAATTTCAGTTCAGTTCCTTTTACACTTCATCTTAACATATCTGACTTTGCGTGTTGTATGTACCCAAAAGGTTAATTTAGAAAAAAGAAAAACAACAAGGTCAACAAAAAACTATGTCTATATAAATGTCTATTTATATAAATCTTTTATAAATCTTGAATTCAAAACATCGTCACGCATATGTCATATACCATAGTAAGTGTTTTAAGTTTCTTTAAAACACACTAATAGTAAAACAGTTATATTATACTTTACTTACATTGCTTTACTGGATTCTGCAATCACAGGCATCACCTTCAAAAGAACAGCTTCTGTTATTTTGTCTTTACTGATATATTTACTCAGATCAAATTCTTCCAGCTCATCTACTGATGTCAGTAACACAAACACCAGAGCAGACCACTGAGAAGAAGAGAGTTCATTTTGTTTTCCAGATTTCAGGTACCCTTGGATTTCTTCCACTAGAGAATGATCACCCAGTTCATTCAGGCAGTGGAACAGATTGACAGATTTTGCTGTTGGAAGAGCTTTACTGATCTTCTTTTTAAGGTACTGAACTGTTTCCTCTTTGCTTGGAGACTTACTGTCTGTTACTCTTACTGTTACAAAGGCTTGAAGAAGATTCCAATTAGACTTCAGTGAAAGACCCAGAAGAAAGCGAAGGAAAAGATCCAGATGTCCAGTGTGACTTTCTAAAGCCTGATCTACAGCACTCTTGTGTAAACCTGCAATTAAAATTTCTTTTATCTTCTGTTCAGGAAACCGATTCTTTTTAAGAACATTTATCTTGTTCATCATGAACATCAGGTGCACATACAGAGCTGCGAGATGTTCCTGAACACTTAAATGAACAAAGCAGTACACTTTACTCTCATGAAGGCCAAACTCCTCTCTGAAAATCTGTGTACACACACCTGAATACACTGCTGCTTCTCTCACATCAATGCCACACTCTCTCAGGTCTTCCTCATAGAAGATCAGGTTTCCTTTCTTCAGCTGCTGAAAAGCCAGTTTTCCCAGTTTAAGAAGAATTTCTTTATCACTCTCCTGCTTCTTTAAGAACTTTTCTCTTATAATTTTAGTCTGAATGATGAGAAAGTGTGTGTACATTTGAGTCAGAGTTTTGGGGATTTCTCCACTCTCTGCTTCACCCAACATTCTCTCTAGAACAGTGGCTGAAATCCAGCAGAA
>MU551705.1:784567-823038 GCA_024362625.1 Silurus asotus
CGTATGGTTCGTTACCCGTTACTTTTTTAAATGAATGAATTTGAGCTGAAGTGTAGACTACAGTCTGACCTGTTTACAGCAGCGTCGCATTGTAGGATTGGTGGATGAACCACTGAAACACAAAGAAGACGCACTGTGGGCGTGTCTCTGTTTAATCAGGTCTGTGGGGCAGTAATGGCGAGTCGAGGCGAGAGCAAGACGAGTTTCTCAAAGTGGAAAAAAGCTCATTATTTCAAGATAAAGACAAAAACTTTTAAATTAAATGTAAGTTGTGTCTTTCTGGTTCGAAGCTCGTATCTACTGCGATAAACAGCAACTCCAATCTGTTGAAACACCTCCAGGACCTCCATGCCTGAGGAGCTAGTAGCTATGCGCTAACCCGGTGTTCTGTTCTACATTGTTGATAGTTTTCATACTTCAGCTGTGAAAGGAACATGTTTAAGAGCTCAACACAACAGCAGAAGCCACTTTAGTGTTTGATTGTGAATTTATTATTCAGCTTGTTTTGTTCTTTATTTCAGAAATGCTTGTGATATATTCAGTTTGTGCTGCTCTGACTTTAATACAATAGTGTTTAAATATTACTCTGTGTTTAAGTCAGTTTTGTGTTTGTAGACCATAACACATAAAAGGGCATTAATGGGAACATTAAAAAAGGTTCATAAAAAAGTTACTAAAAAGTTACTTTTAACATTAACGTGTTACTTTTTGGTGTAAATAATCAACAAAGGAACAGGTACTTTTTGAATGAAGTAACGAGTAACTGTAACTAGTTACTATTTTTTAGTAATGAGCACACAGTGTATATATATATATATATATATATATATATATTGAGATCATGTGACACTTAGATTGCACACACGTGGACTTTTTTTAAGTAATCACGTGACTTCTGAAGGTAATTGGTTGCACCAGATTTTATTTAGAGGCTTAATAGCAAAGGGGGTGAATACATATGCACGCACCACTTTTCCGTTATTTTATTTTTTTTTTTACTTTTTGAAACAAGTAATTTTTTTAATTTCACTTCACCAATTTGGACTATTTTGTGTATGTCCATTATATGAAATCCAAATAAAAATCAATTTTAATTCCAAGTTGTAAGGCAACAAAATAGGAAAAATGCCAAGTGGGGTCAATACTTTTGCAAGGCACTGTACGTTTCAAAAGCCAATAGCAGTAAAAATTAAATGTAAGGAGATGTTACCTGTGTGGAAGTAAGTAGTCTCCATCTTTAAACGTTAAAATGGGAACCATAGACGCGTCACTCTTCATGGAGATACAGCTGGGTGCGGGTGATTTCGATCTCCTCTCTTGCAGTTTGCTGCATAACATTATAGATAGTCCTTGTTAAATTTAACGAGGACTTCATTTTACTACTAATAAAAACAGGATATAACATTTTCTATAAAAATTTTTTTTACGTCACGTGCTTTCTATTAGTAAAACTTGATTAGTAAAATCTTTGGTTTAAATATTTATTTATATTATTTATATATTACTCAATAAATACACACTCATTTTTCAATTCAATTCATTTTTTCAATTCAGTTTTATTTGTATAGTGCTTTTAACAATGAAAATTGTCTCAAAGAAGCTTTCCAGAGATAAAAAATATAAAAGAATGTTTCCTTTCAGGAACTCGAGCTGCGTCAAAACACTTTGGGAACGCGCCCAAATGTTCACGCTCTTAAATAATGTGTGTACTTTCTTTCTGCTTCTCCAATTAGGGGTCGCCACAGCGGATCATCCGTATTCATGATCCACATGTTCGATTTGGCACATGTTTTTGCGCTGGATGCCCTTCCTAACGCAACCCTCCCCATTTATCCCGGCTTGGGACTGGCACTAAGAGTGCACTGGAGTGTGCAACCCTAATGGCTGGGGTCGGTTCCCTGACCAGGGATCGAACCCGGGCCGCAGTGGTGAGAGCGCTGCATCCTAACCACTAGACAACCAGGGAACCTTGCGCTTAAATAATGTGTGTAATCAGTCATAATAAACTATGCTCGCAGATGGGTCAGAGGGTCTTCTTCAAAATACCTTCCAATGATCATGACATACAACAAAGCAGTTAAGGACCTTGCTTGAGGGACCAGCAGTGGAAGAATTTTAACTCATGACCTTCTGATCAGGCGTTCAATATCTTAATCACTCAGTTACCCCTTCCCCAATGACTGGTTGTAGGGACAGAGAGCAAAGGTTGTGAGGAGAATTGCCTGATGGGTTTTTGCTTCAACTCAATCAAACAAACTTCTCAGAGCACCATGTTAAGACTCATCTAGGTGTGCTTGTGTGCAGCCCCATATTCCAGTTACCCAGTTAAAAGAAAATGTGGTTCGGGATGAAATCAAGGCTATGTTCAGCATGGGGAATTAAATATTCCGACAGGCTCCCAAGACCTTGGGGTGTGCTTATGGAGATTACATAATTATTTATAATATTATTTGGCAGCAGCCAATAATGAGGGCTGTCCTGAGGTCACAGACCAGTGGAACTCACATCAAACCCAATAAGTGTGTGATTGGGTGGATGGAATTATTGTATCTGGGCTTCTACTTGGGCTATTGGTCATAAGCAGCAATTGCAGCCTGCCTGAGACCCAAGACCAAAAATGTTTTATTTACAGACTAATGCATCAAACAGAGGACTGGGGTTAGGAGTTCAAACTCGTCACAACACCTGTGGTCTTATTAAAGCAGGTGGGGCTTTTGACAATTTTATTAGATATCAATCAGTGTTTGACTCATTAAGATCATTCTTTTAATAAATTGGTGTGCTAAGTACTCTAATAAATCATAGTACTTTAGATATTTAGGTACATCTGAAGAATAGAGTACACATACCTTTGTACTTTGACTTAGGTGAAAGATTAGAGAGCAATTTCACTTTTACTGGAGTAAAATTATTGAACACTTAGATTGTTTTTTAGTTTGCCATCCTGTCTATTCAGTTACATTTTTCCTTAAACATTTCGACATTGAAAGAGAGGAGACATTACCTGTGTAGAAGTGAGGAGTCTTCATCTTTAAATTTAAGAGGAGTAACCATAGATGCATCACTCTTCATAGAGATACAGCTGGGTACCAGTAATTCTGATGTCTTTCCCTGGACTTTCCTGCAAAACAGTGTAGACAGCCCTTTAGAGTTTTTTGCTAACCGATGTTACTATAAAAAATCTACAATTAACGAAATAAAAAAATTTAAGTTAGGCTTTCGATAAAAGCTATGGTGGAATTATTCTTCTCATATGCACTCAATAAATAATTTGGATACATTTAATTACAAGTACACGAGGAGATTGTTGGTTACTTGTTTTTAGAGTGTTTGTCCAGCTCAGGTATCTCCATCTTCCTTTAGTAACGTGTGCACAAACACAGCTGAGTCCTGAAGAGTATTTTTGCTTCAGGATATTATAACCCTAGAAATACAAAGACAAATGTGCAGTGCATGTTTGCATTTAACTTAAGAAGTATTTCTGTTTCCTCATAACCTCATTAAACATTATACTGTACATTCATCATTGCTGTGCAAGTAAAGATAAAGGAGCTCGTACTTGTCCCTTGTACGTTAAAATAATCTCTTCGCATGCCCAAGAGATGTTTGGAAACTCAGGTTAGAGCACAGGGTATAGAGTTTGGCCATAATACAGCACCCCTGGGTTAAGAGCCTTGCTAAAGGGCCCAAAAGTCCTCTACATCTGCCTTTTTCATCGCAACCACCTGCATGTCTTCGCTCACCAAATCCATAAAGCTCCTCTTTGAATTTCCTTTTTTCCTCCCTCCTGGTGGCTCCATCCTCGGCATTCTTCTACCAATATATGCCAGGTCCCTTCTCAGCACATGTCAAAACTATCTCAATCGCGCCTCCCTCACCTTGTCCCCAAAACGTCCTACATGCGCTGTCCCTCTAATAAACTAATTTCTAATCCTGTCCATCCTCGTTACCCCAACAAAAACCCCAACATCTGCAGTTCTGCCACCTCCAGCTCCACTTCCTGTATTATAGTCAATACCACTGTCTCTAAACCATACAACATTGCAGGTCGCTCCACTTTCCCTTTTTTTTTTTTACCCTTTTTTACCCCTTTTTTCAGCCCCTGTCTGACCTCTTCCCTAAACCTCACACTACAGTCTTCCTCATTTAGTTTCCACCATCTTATTCTTCTTTCAGTCCTTACTCTCCTGCTCTTCTTCTTCCTTCCGATGCTGTCTAGCTACACTGTCCACTGCCAACACCTAACAGTCTCCAATCTCCTTCAGGTTGCATCTCCTACGTAGAACATAGTCCACCTGTGTGCACCTTCCTCCACTCTTAAACGTCACCCTGTGATCATTCATCTTCTTAAAATAAGTGTTTACAACTGCCATTTCCATGCTAAAAGGATGGAAATGGCAGTGGCAAACAGTAGCACAATTAGCACCGGTACCCTGTTGGCTAACAATACCTGTGGCGGTCGTTGACCGATCCGGTATGAATTTCTCTTTCGCGATCCACATACAGTGGTACCCCGCTTATCGACCTTCATCCGTTCCTTCAAAACCGGTCGAAATGCGAAAAGGTCGAAAAGCGAATGCAATTATCCCATAAGAAATAATGAAAAACCAATTCATCCGTTCCCGACCTCCACCGATACCCATTTATTAACAATTTTTGCCCTGTTTTTAGCAGTATTAATACTAAATAATACAGGTACATAAATGATACTCTATATAATCATTATGCAGCGTAATAAGCGGAGGCAAAGCCGGAGCACAATACGCTTTGGTTTAACCAAAACACGGAGAGTTTAACACAAAAAAACACACACACACACACACACACACACGGCAGTCCATAGAATCCCGACAAACAAGAGGAAGAAACGCATAGGAATACGTGTGACAGGGCAAACACAGACAAACATGCACCAAACACCTTGACATACCAACATAACCGACAAGGACTGTGGCTGAATGAGGGGTTTATATAGGAGCTGGGGATGAGTGAATAATGAGCCCCAGGTGTGCATGGTTGAAGCCGGGGGCTTCAGGGAAAGCGGAGGTTTTGACAGCTGCCGAAGGGGGCGTGGCAGGTGGATTTCTGACAATAATACAAATAAAAAGTATAAATTAAAAAACATTGCCAAACTAACAAAAAAAATTGCTTCACATGGGTTGGGGTAAAAAAAGGTCGATAAGCGGGCATTTGGTCATCCAGCGGGTGCAAATTTCGGTCAAAAAACTGTTCACAAAGCAAAAAGGTCGATGTCTGAGCCGGTCGATAAGCGGGCTACCACTGTGTTTAATTTAGCACATGTTTTACACTGGATGCCCTTCCTAAACGCAACCCTTCCAATTTATTGGGACTTGGGACTGGCACTAATAGTGCACTGGCTTGTGCAACAACAATGACTGGGTTATTCTTGCAATGCTTATACTGTAGCTAATCTGATATTGACCAGTAGATGCCTTTCTTGTTTTCTTGTGAACTAGACATGACAAAAGTTGATTTCTGTTTATGACAATTGAAGTTTCTAGTGAGATTGACAAAATAAACATTGTTTAATTCATGATGCTGCAATAATTTTGCCTCTAGAACAGCATCAAGGATAATAACCAGAGGTCGGAAGTAAAGGAGTACAAATACTTCGTTACTGAAGTAGATTTTTTTGGTATCAGTATTTTACTCCACTATTTATTTTTCAGACAATTTTTTACTTTTACTCATTACATTTTTACACAAATATCTGTACTTTTTACTTCTTACATTTTCAAAACCGGCTCGTTACTTTCAATTAATTAATTTGGTGAACTATATATTTTTTATTTTCACTGCGCACCGATTTCAGCCGAACAACCGATTTCCTGTCATTGCGTGTCTTTTTCAATCCACTAGTGTATAAAGTCCTGTCTCTCATTTACCACATACTAGTTTACGAAGCTAGCTTGTTTATTCCGCTTGCACATCTGCACATTTCCTCTTCAATGTTCATTCGTTCTTTCGTTCGTTCATTAATATCATGATATGTGACACTAAAACAGGTAGAAGTAATAACTACTTTTTACTTAAGTACATGTCAGAGCCAATACTTCTTTACTTTCACTTGAGTAAAAAAGTATAATCAGTACTTCAACTTTTACCCGAGTATTTTAAAACATGAGTATCTGTACTTCTACCTAAGTAAAGGATGTGTGTACTTTTGCCACCTCTGATAATAACCATAATTATTTGTGCCAGCTGCCACAAATGGGCATGCCAGCTGCCACAAATGGTTATCCATTATTATCTATTTTTTTTATCCATTATCTAGAACATGCTCTTTTGTCAAATAAACAAGAACATTAACTGCTTATCACAAGGAAACAATGTTTGTTATGTCAAGATCACAAGAAAATGAAGAAGTTATATTGAGAAAACAACTTATGTTGCAAGAAAACAAGAAAAAAATTAATTATATTGCATGGCCTTATAGGACTGTTTTTCCTTTAGGTTCAGTTACAATATACTGTGCACACTTTTTTCTTATATAGATTTATATGTAACATATAGATCACTTACCTTGAGGCAGCATTCTTCGTTTGTGTGGCATTAATATCACGGTTTTTGCTTTAAAGACTTCCCGTTTCTCAATTGCACCACTGGTTAGAATGATGGTGGAGAAAGACACTTTCACTTTCATTATGTGTAATGTTTCTTTGGAAGTAAGTTAACTCTTTGTGCTCTTTTTCAATTCTTTTGAGAAGTAAATAGATAATGAATATACATTTAAAATGTATAAACTGATGGATAAATAGATTAGCAGGTCTTCCCAAAATCTTTACTTTTTAGTGATTTGCCATTTTTTTAAGGCAAATATTGGAATGTTTTCTTGTTATGTTATGACATCACTGACATCATCATTGTTCTGAAGGGATAACTATGCAATGTTAGATGATGTTTTTTGTGAGGTTCTGATTGTGTCAGTCACATTCAAGTTTCATTATTTTATTCTCTATCCAAGACCCTAATATTAATGTATGTATGACACCAAGGAATGGCTGCTTAGTGTGACTGGGGTTTGATTACACAAACCCCAGTTTGACTGCATTAATTACACAATGTAAAGTATCTAAAATGTCCTTCTGGTGAAAATTGTGCACAAGGAAGATGAGAATGTAAGACTTTTGAATGCTATTTGTAAAATGTGATAAACAACTTTTGTATATGCTGAATAGAGTAACACATCACAAAGGATGAAGGGCTTGTCATTAGCCACACTTAAATAGAAAAATGTGCACCAGTTATAAAAATACATTATGGTATTATAATATTTATATCTTTAAAAAAATCATGAAAACATAATTCTGATAAATATTCTGCAAAAAAGATATGCTTATATTTGTACGTCAGTTCTCCAAAGAGTCTAACTCAGATCTATTAATGGGTCCAGCAGATCAATCAGAGGGCGGAAAAATGCTGATGCTACTGTGGGCCGGCTAGCTGGCCCTGTGAAGCGAATATGAAATTTGATTGGTTAAAGAAAAAGAGCTATTTATTAAGAAGTCTATGGTAAAAGGGCCAGCAGTATTGACTTTGAAGGTTTTGGGCAGATTAGATTGACATGGCAGCACATAGAGGCTGAAATCTGATTGGACAAAAAATCTAACATCCACATACACGTACTGGAAGCAGTGCAGCCAAGAGGAATGCTACAAAATGAAGAGAATAAACTGTTGGGAATAAATTAATACAATTTTATGGAACAAATATAAAAATGTAGGTTGTAAATGTAGGCCAGTGCTTCTGATGTGTTTAGGCAGCAGAGAAGACTTTGCTAGCCCTGACCGCCCACCACTGCTATATATAAAAGAATCTATATTATAGGTAAATTCACCAGTGTGATGAGCATATACAGGGAGTGCAGAATTATTAGGCAAGTTGTATTTTTGAGGATTAATTTTATTTGAGGATTTAATTTGAACAACAACCATGTTCTCAATGAACACAAAAAACTCATTAATATCAAAGCTGAATATTTTTGGAAGTAGTTTTTAGTTTTAGCTATTTTAGGGGGATATCTGTGTGTGCAGGTGACTATTACTGTGCATAATTATTAGGCAACTTAACAAAAAACAAATTTATACCCATTTCAATTATTTATTTTTACCAGTGAAACCAATATAACATCTCAACATTCACAAATATACATTTCTGACATTCAAAAACCAAACAAAAACAAATCAGTGACCAATATAGCCACCTTTCTTTGCAAGGACACTCAAAAGCCTGCCATCCATGGATTCTGTCGGTGTTTTGATCTGTTCACCATCAACATTGCGTGCAGCAGCAACCACAGCCTCCCAGACACTGTTCAGAGAGGTGTACTGTTTTCCCTCCTTGTAAATCGCACATTTGATGATGGACCACAGGTTCTCAATGGGGTTCAGATCAGGTGAACAAGGAGGCCATATCATTAGATTTTCTTCTTTTATACCCTTTCTTGCCAGCCACGCTGTGGAGTACTTGGATGTGTGTGATGGAGCATTGTCCTGCATGAAAATCATGTTTTTCTTGAAGGATGCAGACTTCTTCCTGTACCACTGCTTGAAGAAGGTGTCTTCCAGAAACTGGCAGTAGGACTGGGAGTTTAGCTTGACTCCATCCTCAACCCGAAAAGGCCCCACAAGCTCATCTTTGATGATACCAGCCCAAACCAGTACTCCACCTCCACCTTGCTGGCGTCTGAGTCGGACTGGAGCTCTCTGCCCTTTACCAATCCAGCCACGGGCCCATCCATCTGGCCCATCAAGACTCACTCTCATTTCATCAGTCCATAAAACCTTAGAAAAATCAGTCTTGAGATATTTCTTGGCCCAGTCTTGACGTTTCAGCTTGTGTGTCTTGTTCAGTGGTGGTCGACTTTCTGCCTTTCTTACCTTGGCCATGTCTCTGAGTATTGCACACCTTGTGCTTTTGGGCACTCCAGTGATGTTGCAGCTCTGAAATATGGCCAAACTGGTGGCAAGTGGCATCTTGGCAGCTGCACGCTTGACTTTTCTCAGTTCACGGGCAGTTATTTTGCGCCTTGGTTTTTCCACACGCTTCTTGCGACCCTGTTGACTATTTTGAATGAAACGCTTGATTGTTCGATGATCACGCTTCAGAAGCTTGGCTATTTTAAGACTGCTGCATCCCTCTGCAATATATCTCACTATTTTTGACTTTTCTGAGCCTGTCAAGTCCTTCTTTTGACCCATTTTGCCAAAGGAAAGGAAGTTGCCTAATAATTATGCACACCTGATATAGGGTGTTGATGTCATTAGACCACACCCCTTCTCATTACAGAGATGCACATCACCTAATATGCTTAATTGGTAGTAGGCTTTTCAGCCTATACAGCTTGGAGTAAGACAACATGCATAACGAGGATGATGTGGTCGAAATACTCATTTGCCTAATAATTCTGCACTCCCTGTACATTCTAGATAAGTGGTGCATAATAATCATAAAATATGTGTTCTATATTAGTAGGACAGGCCTTCAAATGCTTTATTCAAGAAATTCCTAAAAAGCATCGTTACAAAGCTGCAAAATCAAATTCTAAAGCATGAAAAAAATGGGGAAACATTTTAACAATGTGAAACAAGGTACATTTTAAAATATAGTTTTCTAGTGTGTGTGCTGAACTATATATATATATATATAATTACTTTGATACAGAATGCTGTGAAAAAAGCATCTCTAGAGTTAATGCAAAGGAAGGATACAGTAAATCCATAAAATATGGTCTTTTATAAAGCATGGAATAGATTGGGTTGCAAATTTGGATTTTTTAATTAAAAAACGAAGAATAGAATAGAATAGAATGCAATGCTTATCTTCTTCTTTCGGCTGCTCCCATTAGGGGTCGCCACAGCGGATCATCCGTTTCCATACCCCCCTGTCTTCTACATTTGCCTCTTTCAAATCAACTACCTGCATGCCTTCCCTCACCACATCCATAAACCTCCTCCTTGGTCTTCCTCTTTTCCCCTTTGCCACTGGTAAACATTGAAATGCTTAGCGTTAACTTATGATTGGCAGCTTGCCAACATGAGAAATATCTTCTTTGTGTCAAAAGTCAAAAAATTACAATGAAACACATTTGTTTTTTGTGTATTCTAGGATAAATGAATTCTAGTACATTTAGAATTACATTTGCGGCATTTAGCAGACGCCCTTATCCAGAGCGACGTCCAAAAGTGCTTTGAGTCTCTAGTAATGAATAAATCTACACTGGTACGCTTAATTACTAACTTGATATAAATATAACTCTTGAATTCTACAAAGCAAACTTGGAAAGTGCTAATTTAAGTGTTTCAGGAAGAGGTAGGTCTTTAACTGTCTTTTAAAGATAGTCAGGGACTCCGCTGTATGGACATCTAGGGGAAGTTCATTCCACCACCTCAATGCCAGAACAGAAAAGATCCTTGAAGTATACTTACCCCTTCCCCTGATAGAAGGTGGTACCAGTCGAGCAGTGCTGGAGGATCTCATACTAACTTGATATAAATATAACTCTTGAATTCTACAATGCAAACTTGGAAAGTGCTAATTCAGGAAGAGGTAGGTCTTCAACTGTCTTTTAAAGATAGTCAGGGACTCCGCTGTATGGACATCTAGGGGAAGTTCATTCCACCACCTCAATGCCAGAACAGAAAAGATCCTTGAAGTATACTTACCCCTTCCCCTGATAGAAGATGGTACCAGTCGAGCAGTGCTGGAGGATCTCAGACATTGTGCTGTTAGTGGGACCTACATGTTGCTCTAGTTCCTGATGAAGTGCCAATAAAAATTAGCAAAACCCAGATATCTTTGTAGTTTGTAATTACTCCGGTCCATCTCCACTCCCCATCAGCTGATGATATATTCTAGGAAGGTGACTGACTCTATGTGGGTCACCTTTTTTTGCTTTAACTACTAGCTGGTGTTATATACTATAACAAATGAGTTCAACAGTTCTCAGAGAATTTCATTGGTCAATGACTAAAACACTGCAGGCACATTGACCAGGCCATATGGCCTGACCTGATACTTATAATGTCCCCTGCTGGCATGCAACATGTTTTTCCATTCATTACCTTCCATAATCGTATTAAATTATAGGCACTGCAGAGGTCCAGGTTTGTAAAATAGCATGCCTCTCAGAGCTGTCTGAGGGTCGATGGCACTAATGGAAATAGATATAGATATTGAACGGTGATAGCTCAGGGAAGCGACATATTTAGAAGCAGTTTCATTGCGCAAACCCATGGCCAGTGAGTGGGTAGCGTCATGGAACTCTTCTTGTTAAAAACCTTCCTCAGGTCATTATATTCTGTAGGGATTTGTAGTCCCTTTGGACTTTGGGCTTTCAACCGATGTAGAGTGAAAAGGTAGAAGAGCAGGATTGTCCATGAAGCATTTTTATTCAGCTTGAGGACCATTGACATAATTCCTTCTGGTGCCATGATATCACTGGATCATAAACCTGGAGCCATGGAAATCCCAAGATGATAGGGTTGGTGGGGGAATCGATTATGAATAATACATTTATTTATATTAAATAGTTCTATTCATAAGGTTACTGTAATGGTTTGGTAAGTAATGTAGCCACCACCGATTGAGCAATTGTCTACAGCGGGGCATTTCCAAATTGCATTGATTCGGGTGTGCTGGGGTGCTTGGTGGTAAGGGGTTTAGCATAGTTCAGGAAGGGGGTGGAATTGCTGTGTGGGATGTTGATTCCAAATCAAGTTATTGAGCCGGATGGCCATTGTGATGTACTGTGATAATGGGACGTACTGGTCCTCACAGTCCTTCTCAGCCAGCAGTATGAGATCCAGTCCTTCCTGGAATATAAAACACAGCACAGTGTTGTTTTAGCCACTATGGACAACTATGGTCCAAAATGTCACCTCGTAGTTGGCCACCGTCGGCTGATCCCTGATGCAGTTGTAAAAGTTGGCTTTACACGTCCAGTCCCCCTTCCAGATATTCAAACACGTTCTGAGTTGAGCTGAGTAAAATGTGAGTACGAGTTCCACACCTGATTGTCGTTCTTCCATACTGTTGGGGCCCAGGAACCGGACTCAAGAGGGAACCCATCTTCATCTGGGTTGCACCGAATGTTCATTTATAGCAGATATACGATGTTGTGGGGTGCAGTGATGGTGATCAGAAGCGAACTGTAGTCCTGAGTCAATGTAGCAGACTGTAGAAATTAACGACAGTCCAATCCATCCTCAAAGCGCCCGTTCTTACTCCGGAATTTCATAGAACCACCCAAGGTGTTGATGAGAAACCATCCCCAGCTGCACAGAGTGGCCTCAAGTAGAAGAGAACACTAACCAGAGGCAGGCTTGGACGAAGTGGGAAGATCCACAGAGGGAAGAGGGGCAATGGTCAGCAGAACCGTCTTATCATTCAATGCCAGTCTTGAAGATGCATGGCATGCATAGTATGTAGGGCTTGTAGGAGGTAAGCGTTTAGCAGCTTGGTGAGATTTGAGCTGATCCACGTAGGCTGGCAGCATTTCTCCTTGGTATGCAGGAACCACCCGCAACTGTCAAAGAGACACTGGATTCTCTTCAGGCGAAGTATTCTGCAACATAGTGGCAGACTCTGATTAATTAGAATCTATACATGGGTTTATTTTGCAACAGTATACATCCAGCATAAGGGAAGTTGTAGAACAGAAACACGGGTAAACAGAAGCAAATGTTGGTACACAAGAAAGACAGATGAAGCATGGAAAGGTTTGGTATGTAATGTGGAACAATACTTCACAGAATTGTTGAGGTGAGCTTAGCCAAGAAATATAAAATATAATAATATGCACTTAGAACATCATAAAAATCTGTGGTAGCCAGTCAGAAGCAATGTGATCTTAAAGTTAGACCCCCCTTTATATTATCTTCCTCCTTTACCATCTCACAGGCTGGACATACATAAATCGCTGTAAAAGTTTAAATTCAGTCTGATGAAGTTTCAGTGTTTAAATGAACTGATTATAAACCAGGTAAATCAAACACTCCTGAATGAGATCTTCACAAAGGTCTACATAACAGAAGAAGACAGTGGAGGAGTAAATAAAGAACATGAGGTGAGACTGATCCAGGCAGCATCCTGGAGAACAACAACAGAGGAAGCACCAATCCCTCTGCTCTCATCTGGATCACCTCCCAACCAGCAGCTGATCAAATCCCCTATATATGTGTTAATCGAGTACAAGTAGAAGGGTTCCACAGTAGGAGGAGTATTTTAAGAAGAGAATAAGTGATCAGATTCTGGGAAATAACATCACACACCTGAAGTCATTAAGAAGCCTCTAGATCATGGGCCACATCCCAGTCTTCTGCTGGATTTCAGCCACTGTTCTAGAGACCTTCAGGCCAGTGATGAAGTGAGCCACACCTGATTACCTGGTGGATAACTAACTGCAAATTTCTTGTTGACTTCTTTGTTGCAGTTTGTTCTAGGTGCTGGCCTGTACCCATAGCTTTTCTTTCCCCTGAAACCAAATTTCCACTGGGGATGAATCCATGGAAACAGCGGTGGCTGCAACCCTGGATGCACTAGAAGGGTGTGATCTAGTAACCATTATGACTTTATTGTTTCATGCTGTGATTTTATCATTCCACTAAAAATTAAATGTGTTTTAGATCATTCAGATCTAGAGATTTGGCTCATGATATTTTCATGACACTAGTTAGAGATGACTTTTTTCTAATAGCCATTATTAGCCATTAAACAGTGGTAAATGGTTGTTGGCACCGAATTCTGTCCCTACTAATAGTTTGCTTCTCTAGAAATTCATTCCTGAATCCACTATTGTCAAATGACTCCTATACATATATATATATAATTAATTACCTTTCCAGCTCCATTTTTGACTGTGGTAATGAGGGAGTCTGCAAACATCTTCTCTCCGGGTCTTACATAAGTTCTTCCAGGTATTTTATAGTGGTAGGTTTTTACATTATGTTAAATTGAATTGAGAGAAAGTTGGAGCCTGACTATAGTCAATAATCACACTGAGGTCTTTTACTGCTGCAAATGAGGAAACAGAAAGGCGATCGTGATCCTAAAGAAAGTCCTACTGTATTGTCAGAATTACGTAGAAGGAAGTTAATACGCATCTTCTGTTTAATGTTCTTTACACGACCCTCAGCTTTATTAAGCAAGTGTCTCTCATCTGGCTTTGCAGAAACAGGAATAGCAATGGAAGGTATTACCATGTTTTTAGCTTCTTTTTTTTTCCTTACCCAGAGGCAGCATATTTGAAGAAAAGAAACGGTTTAAAATAAAAAAAAAAGACATATATATTAACAAAAATAAATTTCTAGTAATAAAGCTCTACAGTTTTTTTGCATTGTACGAACTTACCAGGTGCATTTGTGCTGCCTGTGCGTGAATATATAGGTTGTTATATATTAGAATTTTAATTGTTTGATTTTTATTTGTATGGTCTGCATCCTCTAAATCAGGGGTCACCAACATGGTGCCCGCAACCACATGAGTAGCCCGGGTGTCTTTTTCTAAATATAACTGTTTCCTACTTTGTTAAATCATTGTTGATAATTATTATGAGAATTAATTAACATGATCATTATCATTAATTATTAAAAATAACATATAATAAAAGGTAAATTGAGCAAATTTGTTATTTCAGATCAAACTGTAAACTTTGTGTATTAAACTGGTAGCCCTTCACATTAATCGGTACCCAAGAAGTATCTTTAAGTTTCAAAAAGTTTGGTGACCCCTGCTCTAAATCTTCACAAATCGTTTTCATGAGAAAAAGACAGCAGTTCTAATACTGTGACACCACCACTCACCGCCAGGTGGTGCTAGTGGATAGCAGTACTTTTTGTAATCGGCCTTTAAAGAGAGATCAGAAAGAGAGGGAGGTTTTTTACTTGTCACATACACATTACAGAGACATTCTTTCTTTACATAAAGGCATCAAGGCACAGGGTCAGCCCTGATACAGCACCCCTGAAGCACACAGGGTTAAAGGCCTTGCCCAAGCGAAGCAGCTTTGGAGATCAGTAACCCAGATCTTTAACTACTGAGCTGCAACTTCCAACAATGTAGAAACATCATGTTCTTTAAACTTGAAATACACCAACAAACATCCATGATCCAGATCTGCAGTTCAACTGATGACTAAAATACACAAAATACACAATTCAATATAAAATAGTGTGTATTTGTGAATCAACACGTGATATGCACATATAATTATCATATGTATACTGAATTATATATTGTGCGTTGATATTAATATTGTAGTATTGTGTAGTTGTGCGGTTATATTGTGGAACCTCGCCTGCGTGTAGTCATATTGTAGTATTGTGTATGTTTTTTAGTTCTACTCTAGTGTGTAGTTATAGTGTTGAACATTGTAGGGTTGTATTTATATTGTAGTGTTAGGAATGTGTAGTTAAATTGTGGTACAGTGTAGGGTTTTTTGTTATATTGCAGTATTGTATAGATGTGCAGTTAGATTGTAACGTGTAGTTATACTGTAGTATAGTGTAGTTGTGTAGTCATACCGTTGTATAGTGTAGGTTTGTATTTATATTGTAATATATTTTTGCTTTGTAGTTCAATTGTAGTATTGTGTAGGTTTTTTAGTTCTACTGTATTGTGTAGTTATAGTGTTGAACATTGTAGGGTTGTATTTATATTGTAGTGTTAGGAATGTGTTGTTAAATTGTGGTTTTAGTTATATTGCAGTATTGTATAGATGTGGTAACGTGTAGTTATACAGTAGTATAGTGTAGTTGTGTAGTTATACTGTAGTATAGTGTAGTTGTGTAGTTATACAGTAGTATAGTGTAGGTTTGTATTTATATTGTAATATATTTTTGCTTTGTAGTTCAATTGTAGTATTGTGTAGTTGTGTAGTTATATTGTAGTGTACGTTTGTAGTTATATTGTAGTTGTGTAGTATGTTGTAGTTGTGTAGTATGTTGTAGTTGTGTAGTAAATTGTAGTTGTGTAGTATATTGTGAAACAGGTTTGTAGTTATATTGTAGTTGTGTAGTATATTGTAGTTGTGTAGTATATTGTGAAACAGGTTTGTAGTTATATTGTAGTTGTGTAGTATGTTGTAGTTGTGTAGTATATTGTAGTTGTGTAGTATATTGTGAAACAGGTTTGTAGTTATATTGTAGTTGTGTAGTATGTTGTAGTTGTGTAGTATATTGTAGTTGTGTAGTATGTTGTAGTTGTGTAGTATATTGTGAAACAGGTTTGTAGTTATATTGTAGTTGTGTAGTATGTTGTAGTTGTGTAGTAAATTGTAGTTGTGTAGTAAATTGTGAAACAGGTTTGTAGTTATACAGTAACATTTGTTTTTCGATTGTTGTATAGTGTCCAGTAGTTGTGCGTGTAATTTGTAATAGAGATCAGGGTTTATTATTGGTTCGTTGTAATATTGTAGTATTGTGTAGTTATTGTGTTGTAGTATAGTTGTGTTATGGATGAATAGATTTGTCCATATTTATCATGAGTGTGTGAGATCAGAGTAAGTGTGATTTCCTGCTATAATAATGACTCTCTCAGTGAGGAACCTGACACAAGACATTTATTATAACGCTGAGAAGCATCATTATTCTCCGAGTGGGCGTGGCCGCCTGGCAGCAGCGGTGACGCGGGGGCGTGGCCTGCCGCTGGTGGCTGTGCTATGGCGGTTCGGGTTTAGTTCACCGCGGAAGTGCGGAGCTGCGGTTTTCTCAGCGGGGTGCACCTTTGTGTAGTCGGGCTGCTCTGTCAGAGCTACACCCTCATACAGGTCGGGCAGTATCCATTTTGTTTTAGGAAGCGCGGAAAAAACGGATCGGTTTTTTTTTTTCCTTTGCAGCGGTCGGGATTGAGGTGGGCGCGCCCGAGAGAGAGAGAGGGAAAGAGAGAGAGAGAGAGAGACGCACAGGAGGGATGCGGACACTGAGTACTTGTCGCTGTTCAGCGGCGTGGCCGCGCATTGTGTGAACGCGCAACAATGTGCACGGATTTGTAAAAACGAGGTGCTCAGGTGCATGGACTGATATGGACTCATAGGATTTCTAGCGTTTGCAGTGCCTGTGTGCACACAACGTGTTGATTTAGGAAGCATCAGCACCTGAAAGTGACACTTGACCATGTGGGCTTGTTTTATAACAAACATCTTTCTCTTTGCAAGCCTTGTGGCTATGGCAGGTGGGGACGATGTGCACAGCAGGGCATCCGGTGCCATGCGGTCTCCGAGGAGACGAGCCACAGGTCCAGCCCAGTGGAGCCCGTCACAAGATGCCAGGACGCCCTTATTAATAAACAAGCGGAATAGTACATTTTTCAGACAAGGATGCAAAACTGAACTGTCCCGATGTCACTTTTTGTCACACAGGAAGGACAGGACCACCCACGGTGACCGGGCGTCTTACTGGCGTGACTACAAGATATGGAGAAAGTTTGCAGAACGTGAACGAAACCACAGACACAGACGAGGTGCGAAGGAACACCACAAAAACCTGTCATGGGATGTGCATAAAAAAACAAGCAGACATACTAAGATGTCTCCAGATTTGCCTTTAACCTGGTGGGAACCGTTGCCCAAACCTCTGGCGCTCGCCTCCACCGATTCTCCCTTCGATGCAACCAAACACGAGGAGTTTTACACCCGGCGCATTGCCCCCGATAACCCTTGGGACGCAACCCCTATGACCCCGATATACCCCGAAGATGAGGAAAACGAGTATTACCCCAACCCCTTCTACCCGGTCACAGACGAGACGTACACGGCCTACGCCATCACGTGTTTCTCCGCGCTCATTTTCGTGATCGGGATCGTCGGCAACGTGGCCGTCATGTGCATCGTGTGCCATAACTATTACATGAGGAGCATCTCCAACGCCCTTTTAGCCAACCTGGCTGTTTGGGATCTGGCTGTCTTGTTGCTCTGCTTGCCTCTTGTGGTGTTCCACGAGCTGACTAAAACCTACCTACTGGGCCACTTCACCTGTAAAGTTATCCCCTACATTGAGGTAACCGAGCTGGTCAAACTGTCCTACTTTTATTTTTTTACAATTTACAGGGTTTTTTTTCTCTCTACCTTATCACCTTATCAGTTTGTTGAAAAGCTCCTTCATCAGGTTAACAGTGAAAGCGTTCCATTGGGGGAAACGCTAATGTAGGGCACACTAGGTATATACCCTTGTATAAAATATTCTCTTTTAACCATATTGTGGGTTTAAGTTTATAATCTATTTATCCGAAGAACTGCGTGTACTGTATATATTCTGGAAATACGCTCATGAAGACGTGCACGCAGACATTACAAAATCTAGGTTGCATAAGGAAACATATTTGAGAAAGTGAAAATCTTGCTCAGTCTCAAGCCTCTTGCAAACTGAACCAGGTTTCCTTTTATGATTGCCCTATATTTAGTTCCATGTCCTAAACTCTGACTTCTAACCCAGTCCTTAATGATAAAGAAGCATCCTCATAACACAACGCTACCCCCACCATGATTCCATGTGTTAGTTTGACCAAACGTAAAGCTTTTATGCCGAATTCTCTTGACAGAACCCTGTTCTACCTGTGGCGTTTTCACCCTTTATTTGCCGCTCGTCCGAAGAAAAAACGTATTTGTCCTCATAACTATGTTCCCCATGTTTTTTTGGTTAGAAATTTCGATCAGACGAACCGTTCCAGCAACAAGTGCGTTCATGCCGATTCCACGACACTTAATTACACACTCCATTCATCTAATGATGTAATTTCCAATGCCAGCCAGTTGCAACAGACCTCACCGTTATTAGGACTATATTCTATTTACCACTCTATCATTAAAATGAATGATAGAAGCATTTAAACGAACATTCTGTACTGTAAAATAGGGTTGCTGGGTTTTTTTTTTAGCGAGGGCTTCAATAGGGTAATTTTAGAATTCTTTTGAATCTCCAAACAGCTTCTATTGTCTGCTTCTTTTATTTAAATTGTTCTTCGAGCGCATGTCTCTGAAAGCCAAATTGTCATAAGCCCACATTGTGCACACACACACTGTAAATTAGCGGATTTAATTACATTTTTATTTATAAAGCTTCTGTGCATATAATTGCAGCAACTCATCGCTTAGATTACGCAATTTTATGATACCTCCATTTCCACACACTCAGTAACATGAACAGGATTTTTTTTGTAATTGCTTATATGATTAATAATAAAAAGAAAATGTCCCAAGCACATATTTTTTAATCTGCACTCGATAGCGTTTAAGAGCGTTTGCTTGTGTATGTGGGCATTTTTGTCTGTTTGGATTCCATATTGAGTTTCCACCTCAAGGGGTCTTTGTGATTGTGAGCATCTTAACACCATCTACCAAAGACTAGGAAGAAACAGCACACGGTCAGTTATCCGCTTCCTCAGGAGCATGTTTGGAGATCCGATCTCTCGGCTTAAAGGGTAACCAGAGCATTAAACCAAGAATTCACAAAGGGAATTGCAATGATAAAAATCCATACGGTTGTGGCTCAGAGGTTTACTGCTCTGGACTACTGATTGGAAGGAGTTCAAATAACAGTAGCGCCTTGTTAGGCACTTTAACCCCTCGTCCTCCCCTGTCTCGTCCGCCGGTTAAATGGTAAACCGGTTCGGATTAAAGCGCCCGAAAAAAAATTAGATTGTATATCATTAAATCTTGCAATACAGAAACCTCAATAGACTGCAGGCAAAAAATAACTGTAAATGAAAGCAAAGAAATGGTGTGGCATTTAAATTCTTTAAGAAAAATAAAATATTTATATTGAAAGCAGTCCCGGTATATATTGCGTACACGTATTTATGCATCAGACGTCCTGAAAGTATTTAATGATCATCTCTCGTCCTGTTGTACTGCATAAATGAGCAAAACAGAGCGATGTGTAGTAATGTAACGTATTCGCCAGTAGAGGGCGAAGCTTATGTTGCTACGGTTGCCTGGCACGCGAAACTTAAATTGTTCGTACAATTTTGTCGTATCCGCTGTCGACAGAGATAAACGTTTGAGATGTAAAAATATTTATACAAAATACATATTGATTTTTTTAAAACTCGTAATGAAAAAAAAAAAGAGTGCACTTGTCAATTATCCAAATCCACATCCTGTCCAAATTGGGCGCATGTGAGAATGGGGTCGTTCAGCTAATGAGGCAAATCAGGCCAGATTTGTGTCTTAAAGTACAAATGTTACCCGTGAAGCTTCGAGATAAATCTGTGAAGAGGAAATGCTATAAAAACGTCCAACTTCCTGAGAAGTGCAGTGAAACACTGAAACAGTTACAGATCTGAATTCAAAGAATTTGGTCAAACGTAAACAAATAACGATCCGGGCTGCAATGATGTGGAGGTGTTTCCAGAAGCAAGGCACTTCTGAGAAATGCCAGGTTAGACCAGGTAACACCAGGTAACACTGTTCCTGTAATCAAGCACGGGGGTTCGGTTTTAACCAGGAGGAACTGGAAAAGCCAAGTGAAGATTGTAAAGGAAAACCCAGTCCAGGTTTACAAACATCTGCATTTATTAATGCACAAAGGATTGGCTTGAGGGCTTTGGGGAAAAATGTTTTTTGGAATGGCCAAGTCAAAGCACAGGTTTCAGTATGATGTTAAATCTCAGTATGATGAAAATTGTGGGAGTGGGAACACCTTTTATTCTACACTAATCTGGATCAATTTGAAAACGGATCAGTTTAAAAACGCTAAACATCCAACACTCACGTCCCTGTTGTGGCCTTGAACAAAATATACACTATATTGCCAAAAGTATCGGGTCACCTGGTCATCGCATTCCACATTTAGTCCCAATTTGCTCTAATTCCCTCCACTCTACTGAGATAATGTTCCACTAGATTTCGGAGTGTGCTTATAGATATTTGTGTTCATCAGCCACAAGGGTGTTACGAAAGGCAGGTACTGATGTAGGTGAGGAGACCTGGGGTGCAGTCAGCGTTCACATTCATCCCAAAGGTGTTCAGTAGGGATGAGATCAGAGCTCTATAGCAGCAAGATCTTCCTCTCCAAAGCATGGATCTTCAAGGAGCTCCCTTTGTGTTTCCATGTTCAAGTGAATGCAAAATGTTATTAAAGCGCATCTAAAGACGTCCTGTACAATCGAGTGCCTCCGGCTTTGTGGTAACAGTTTGGAAAAGAACTACATATAGCAGGAAAGGTCAGGTGACCCAATAGTTTTGGCAATATGACGCAAAAAAAAAATTCTCCTCAGGATTTATCCAGCTCTTGGAAACGTCGCGCCAATGTAAAAAAAAAAAAAGGCACAGTCACATGACATGGCGGCATCATCAGCACTGCGGTTTTTATTTTATTTCTACCGATAAATTTTGGTGACTGTTTTCCAAAAGCTACGTTTTCATTGGCTTAAAAAAAAACATCTCAGTGCGGACAGGGGGCGAAAAACTGAGAGAAAAATACGCGTTTTCAAACGATAAGGTACAACATTAGTGTGGCAAGTTTGGCAAGAAAGGGCCTTTTTTTTTTTTTTTTTTACAATCCAAAAATCGCTGAGTGAATATTTTCCAGATCCACAAAATATTGACACAAAGCAGTTACACAGTTTCAAATTATACCCCGAGAAAATTGCAATATTCTTGAAACGTGTGCTGTGATAAATCCAATTTATTAAAATATCATGATATCATTATATTGCCCAGTTTTATGCTCACTATAAAATTAATCTTGGGGGGAAAAAAACGCTTTAGTCGTGGTAAGCGATTTTTATTTATTTATTTACCTCAGATATTTTTTTTTTTGTGCATTGGTTGTTGCAAATATGTCACCAAAGTGTATGATTTTTCTATATAATTTCTCACATTTTGTGCACAAATAATATATTCAATCCAAATACTTTATTGATCTTTAGGGGGAAATTATTAGGTTGCAGTTGCTTGTAGTAAAATTAATATTAAAGTAGAAAAAAAGAAAATGTGTATAAATCTTTATAACAAGTTATATGTTAATTAAAAAGAAAGTGACTGCAATGACAGTTATAAGTTATTGCACATGCAACAATTATTGTTATGGCACTGAAATTATTGCCCAATGTGGCATGAAAATCTATAACCATAACCATATCTGTGTATTTCAGCGATTTTCTTTGCTTTAATTGTCCTTAAGATCAGTGCCCACTATGAGAAATGCTCATCGCATAGCATCAGATAGCTATTCTACGGGTGTAAATGAACAAATCTATACGCTCTATAATAATTTTACGCTTCCATATGACTCAGGAGAGGACAAAAATGTCTTGATTCAAGTTTGACACTTTGGTTCCAGAGGCTGCGTAGAGCAAGACCGAGCACGTCTGCATTCCAGGCGACGATGGATGAGAGCAGCGATGTTCTCTTCTACCTTTTGTGTCAGAGATTTCCTCAGTAAAGAAATGTTGATTTACATAATTTTTTCTTTTTCTTACTTCAAGCCACTGATCCTCCCGTCTCTTTATACCTCCATAAGATTAATTGTAATGGTACACAGAATTCACGAATCATTTACAAATGATTCACGAATCGTTTACCGGTATGGATTAAGTAGCCACAGGTGGAGACCAAACAAACTCGCTGTTTGCCGCTTAATATTTCCGTGATGGACCTCCGATTTGTCCCCGCACATAAAACAAGGATTGCATTCGGTACAGAAACCTTTTACGGACCCTAACAGTTCTGTACGAATACATGCGTTGTTACACCACTACTTCATTGCAACCCTAATGTCTGGAATCCATCATGTGATTATAGAGTCTAATTAGCCAATTACCAATATATAAATATGTTCAGAGTCATGTCTTTGAGATGTTCTTTGCTGTCTATACTACAGAACGATGGTTTCTAAAGATTTATCGCCGTTGCTCTATGCATCATACAAGGCATCCACGTTGGCGCCCAATTTCCTGGAGAATTTATGCGTTCGACTGCTTCACATAAAACACCGTAACCATTATGGCTTTGTCTGTAGCCCACGCCCCATGCCTGCCTGCACTCCCTCACTGTAAACCTATTCATCAGCATGGAAGAGTTATTGCCCCACACGGCTAAAAGGACCCCCTCCACCAACACCCACCCAAAGAACCCTGTATGAAAGAGGCACTAAAGGCAGATTAATAACTACAGCTGTCACTGGGCTAAGAGCTCTTAATCAGGAGTTTAATGGACCATAATTGAAGCCAGTAACACTGAGTGGCATGTCAGCCGGCGCTAGGAAACGTGCACGGCCCAGCGTATCACGCACGCAGGTCGCAGGTTGTGGCTGAGAGAAAAAGCAAGACTAACTTGCTTTTACACGTGAATAAAGCTGAATACGAGGAATGCTTTTGGCTTCGTCTTACCGTTTATTTGAAATGCACCCAGAAATCACAGAAATTTCCCAATCACATTGTAAAACTCTTTGGCATTAACATGCATTCTGGATGAACCGATCACGAGTCTTTATTCGTTCATTGAACCGCGTCCACTGTGTCCTGAGCCAGTAAACAATCGCAATTTTCTCAAGAGGTGGTCTGGGATACATTTGACTATTTATAGGCTCTGGCATGGAGGAGTTGGAGTGAAGTCGTCAGAATAATTCGAGAGTAAAAACAAAAACGGGTCTTTTTTTTGGCCAAATGTCCACCATGTCCACCCAAATACATACAATCCATACAAAATACATAGCTTTTTGAAAACGCTCTCCAACATGGATCTTTTGTAAAAACACTATGCAGTTGGAAATTTGGACTTCTGGAACCTGGTTCTCCTGAGCAACTGATTAATTAGCTTGAAATCCTGTTTTCACAGGGTGGACGTGAAAAAAAGGTTTTAAGCCAATGCATCAGTTGCACAGGAGAACCTGTTCCAAAACTTCAACTGACTGAATAAGAAAGGACATTAATCCTAATTACATACTCTGGTGCTCATGATATTTCTCACTGCCTTGTGTTTTAATGTAAACAAAATCACACTTCTGGTGTCACCCAAATGAGGATGGGTTTCCTTTTTAAACCTGGTTTCTCTCAGGGTTTCTTCCTCATGCCGTCTAACGCGTATTTTTAATAGTTCTTGTGATTGTTGCTCGCCAGACCGTACAATTATGATCCACACGTCATGCTGTAGAATCTCAGTCGTCACAGACTGCAAGAAAAAGTCTTGCCTGATGTTTTACGTCATCGAGTTGTGGCATATCCAGACCCGCCCATCCAGACCCACCCATTAAACCGATTGATAAAGGCAATTCTAGAGGAGCAGGAAAGAAAGTTTCTCTCAGGATGATTTTTAGTTTGGTTAGCCCAACGTTTGCACATTGTTGGGGTAACTCAAGGTTGACACATTGCAAATATATGAAATCTGATCCCAAGTTAATCCGATTCAAAATGCTTTACATTCTAACAGCTGTGTATTTTTCCTGTCCGCTTGTAATCGAATCAGTCGAGACAGATGTTAATACCAGGTGTGAACAGGCCCTCAGGGAAAAACTCTCGCTGTCCCTTGGCTTCGCAGTTCTCATATACAGAAAAATGTTGCCCGCAGCCCATAATACAAACCATGCGCGGTTGACTTGGTGCAGTTAAATGAACCACACCAAAGGGGAAACCAAATTGGTGCCTGGGGACCAGGCCTATTAACTACAGGTATAGAAGATGGTGATTTGTGTAGCTGTAAATGCTGCAAGCATTTTTCACGGCACTCTATTTGACAGTGTTTAACAATGCATATAGCCAACTTGTTAGGGAGCGTGCAGAAAAGTCAGTCCTGGGCCTTTATTTATTTATTTTAAATCTCAAGAGCAATAGTGAGGAATTTATTTCTCAGCGAGTGATTATCTGGATCTGTGTTTACACCCATATGGATTGAAAGCAGATAATAGGTCAGACTCTCAGACTTATTGCTCGGTCTAAAACGTTTATTTTTTATTTTATTTTATTTTTTTAGTTCCACTTATCGAAGATCGCCAGACAAGAAACCGCACGTGGTTCGAGTGCTCGTGAAGCGGCAGTCAAAATAAATGAATGAATGAAAGCCGTGCCATTAACATAACAGATGTTATGATTTATAACAGCTTGTGCTTTTGGTCAGCTGTTCAGTTTGACATGGACATCCAAGGCAAGATTTTTTCAAAAATGAGTTTTTTAAATTTGCCCCCCTTCAAAGATCCAATAAATATTCAATCCAATTTAATTCATTTTATTTTTGTAGCACTTTAAGCACTAGACATGGTCCCAACGCAGCTTTACAGATATAAAGAGTTTATAAAGTTGGAAAGTATAAATGTAGTCTATATAAGTTTATCCCTGATGAGGAAGCCAGTGGCGACTGGGGCAAGGAAAAGACTATGAGATGGCATGAGCAAGAAACCTTGAGAGGAACCGGACTCAAAAGGAAACCTATCCTCATCTTTAAAACTGAATATCCATTCATTAAAGTTCCATAAGGGATTCTAAGATTCACTGATTCACATCGGTGCATCGGCATAGAAGTTAACGATCTGATGCATTGATTAAAAAAAAATTTCATCGGACACAAGTTGGCATTTACGCCCTTAAAAAAAGATTTAATAATATATAATTATTAGTAGCTGCATAATACTTTTATCATTTACAAAGTGACCAATATTCGATACGTAGATCGATTTCTCTTTGCTAAACTGTTACGTTACTATGACGGATCTTAACACTACGGAGACCGAGGCGTGTCCTGAGAGTCACGTCGAATATCAGATTAACATGGCAGAGGTGAGCTGCATCCTCCTGGAGACCGAACAGGAAAAGGTTTTATTTAATTGGTTTCTTTTTTTTTTTTTGTGAAGGTGCCATGCTGAAATGTATTACATCATATTTTTTTTTCCATTGCATTGAATTGCATTGTGTTGAATCAAATCGAAATCTAATCACACTGCATTGTAATAGGGGGGAATCGTATCGCTCCGGTAGCTGCATCATATGTATCTTGAATGTATCGTATCGTTTGCTATGCATCGAGATGCGAATCGCATCTGCCTCAGTTATGGAGATCCTTAAGTTCTATCATTGAGATGTACTGTTCAGTGATGGGCCAAGACCTTCATGCAAAATGCAATCCTGAGATATTTTAGCAGTTTGTTGATATAAAGTACAGTCCAAATTCATTCATATAGTTCTGGAGTTGCCCAGAGTGGTCTCCAAATGAAGAGAGTAGAATATGCTGGAATTGAGTCTTCACTTTTGCTAAAACATTGTATACGCAAGTGACGTTTCTAGCTTCCGAACTGCAGCACGTCATAATTAACATTTGTGTATAGCATCGCCTCACTTCACAATCAGACCAGCACCCCCTGAAAAGGGTTTTCAAAAGTGTTTTGCAAACCTGTCAACACATGAACGCTGCACGGGAAAAGTTCCCAGGGACTGAACAAGTTCGCTTGTCTGTCAAACATAATTTAGCCTCCGGACAAGGCTGGCACCATTATTTATTTATTTTTTTAACACTGACGGTGCTGTATAAGGCCTTGTAATCTTCATTTTGAAAATGCCAACGCGCTCATTTCATATACCGAGTCCTGGCCTTTGTTGCAGCGTGGCATTTCGTCATTTTTGTTTTTTTTCCGTGACCGTGAGTGGACTGCATTTCAGAAAAATCAGAACCTTAAATGTACACTGGCATTTCACTTGGAAAAATCAGAACACGGAGGTCTAACATTTCACCGCGTGTGGATCACTATGCCTCAATATGCTTGTTGTACCTATACAAAGAATTTCAAAAGGATCTATAAAATAAAAGAGTTTGGTGATGTAAAAATGACAGCAAGATTAGTCATGGCACATGTTTTATTTCAGCCTTACAACTGTGGGCACCTAGCTATCACTCATTCATGCTCTTTAAACATCCTGCTCTAGGTTTAGACCTCGTGTGTTTCCATTTCTGTGAAGACATTGCACTAAATATTTGTGTTTGTGGTTTGGGGATTTTTGGGGGGAAGTCAAGGTTCTGTGCAGGACACTCGAGTTCTACTACTCAATCCTTAACACACCATTTTCTACAACTTCAGTAGTTCCAAAAAAGATTGGTATTCAGAGCTACACATTGGTTCCTCTGCTTTAACTAGACCACCAGTCCTAGCTAAAGAGATGCAGACCCATAGAATGCTTCCACCACCATGCTTTGCTATCGGTACGGTGTGTTTTTTGGGTAATAAGCTGCACCAAACCTCTCTTTGCCCACATTTCTTTAGTTCGGCGTAGTAAGATCAGATATGAGTTTCAATTCCGTACTTTTTGAAGAGACGCACATAAGTGGGAGGGTCAGGGGTGCAGAAACGTTTAGCTGCATAGTGTACTGTAGCAACCAATGAAATAAAAAAAAGAGAGAAAAGGTTTTTGGCTATGAGTTAACCAACAGTTTGGTCCGGTCATTTTCTTCCAGTTCTCCTTGCAGAAATGCTCCAGATCTTTCAGATTGTGATTGGATCTCTCCTGAGCACATTCCTCATGCTGGAATGTGACATTTTTCTTAAACTTCAGATGTCTGCCTGCAGGTCTGTTCCAAAATAGATTGGTAATTGGAGCTACCCATGAGTCCCTCTGTCAGGAGCACCGGACACAGTTTAAGAGAAACACCATGCTTAGCTGTGGAGATGGTGTGTTTTTTTTTGGGGTGATAAGCTGTAATTTTGCTCCAAACATCTTATTGGGGGCCTTGAGCATTTTTTGGAGAAAAGAAAGAGTGATTGTTGCTTTCTTCTTGTACTTTTGTCAATTCCGGTGGGAGTTCTGGTTCTTTGTTATGTCACAGTGCTTCCCCTTTTTTCTCCACTTGTTAATAAGGCCTTCATGGGGTTCCATGGTGTATCAAAGGTTTGGGAAATTCTTGTGTACCCTTCCCTGGATCAAAAATTAGATCCTGTGCATACTTTGCAAGTTTCAGCAATAGGGTGAAATCTTTTAGAAACATTTTTAGTTTCCATCTGAAACATTTCACTTGTCTAAGGAATATTATGGGTTCATTCTGAGCACAGTCACATACCGTATCATACATATTGGTTTTTTTTTTTTTGCATTTTATTGACTGCTGTATTTCAGTGAAATTTGGACAATGATCACAAAAAGCTTATAACTGCTTCAAATGCTCACGTTGTAAGTTAATCTAGACTTAAAATGTGGTGTTTTCTGTGTGTTTTAGGTAGCCTCTCTGGGCGTGACCACCTTCACCATTTGCGCCCTGTGCATCGATCGATTCCGGGCCGCCACCAATGTGCAAATGTACTACGAGACCATCGAGACGTGTGCGTCCGCTGCTGCTAAGCTCGCCGTGATCTGGGTCGGCGCATTACTCTTAGCGTTGCCCGAACTCCTCATCCGGCAGCTGGTGAAGGATTCGGACACGGAGGATGCCGAGCGGTGCCTGGAACGCATCTCCACCACGATGCCTGAGACTCTTTATACGCTAGGCCTGGCCTATGAGAGTGCCAGGCTCTGGTGGTGCTTTGGGTGCTATTTCTGCCTGCCTGCTCTGTTTACGATAGGCAGTTCATTAGCCACGGCGCGCCGCATGCGCCAGGCTGAGCGCGGATGCCCACGGGGCAACAAGAAGCAGATGCGTCTGGAGAGCCGCATGAACTGTGTGGTGGTGGCACTGGCTGTTGTCTACGCTGCCTGCGCGGTGCCTGACAATGTGGCAAACATGGTTTCAGCCTATATAGGGCACTTGGAAGTTGTGAGTGTCCTTCGCACGCTCGGGCAGCTCTTGCTGTTCCTGCGTGCCGCGATCACGCCCGTGTTGCTGCTTTGTCTTTGCCCGCCGTTTGGCCACGCGTTCCTCGAGTGCTGTTGCTGTTGCGCGAGAATGTTTGGCGTGGCGGCCTCCTCCGCCGTGGGCAGCGACGATAACGAGCACGAATGCACCACAGAGCTGGAACTGTCGCCCTTTAGCACCATCCGTAGGGAGATGTCCAACTACACGGCGACGGGGTCCCACTCCTGAGCCATTCCACTGCCGGCGTATGAGGTGGTATCAAAAAGTTTTAAGACTAGTTCTTTTAACAATAAAGTACTTCATTTATCTACACTTACAAACTATTACCTTCAAAGTAGTCCCTTTGCACACCTCCCAGCATTCCTGCCACTTCTGGAATGTGTCCTGAATGTGTCGAAGCGTGTCAAGCACCTTCACAGAGATTCTCGCGGGAGCTCCGCAACGGTGTCAGAACTGCGACGTTTGAGCTGAATCTTTGTTTTCAGGAAGTCTGCAGGAGCCAAATCTTGCGAGTAAAGTGGGTGCAGAAGTAAGATCATGTTGTTTCCAGCGTAAACTCACGAGTGAGGAGAGCTCAGTGACTGGGTGCACACGTGGCCAAAATAGCACCAGTTGCACAGCTCCCGACGTACACAGGACGATGACTTATTAGGCACACTGACTTATTAGGGTTGGTGCTCCCTGTGACTGTGCGTTCAGCCATGTGCTGCCATCTGGCGTGTTACAAAACTAGTCTTGAAACTTGCTGATACCATGTGGTCAGTGTCAGTGCCAACAATACGACCCAGTGTGCTGCACAAGGACACGCTTTCTGACTTCTGTAAATACTCTGACCCCTGTCCGATAAAGTAACATACAAAACGTAATTTTTTTTTTTCGAAATATTCTTTGTATTTGTCCGTGTTTTTTCAAACCTAGTGACTCTTTACACCATTTTTTGCACTGCCAGCTGCTTTAGCTTTATTTATATGTCTCTGCATCTTACTGCTAGTAACATTCCTACTTTATGATATCTGTATATGACAGTATATTCCCTTGCCTTGACCTTAACTTTTAATGAAGGTGATTGTGTAAATCTGTCTTGAATTGCTTGAAGCAGTACACCGGAACACCTGGAAAAAAAAAAAGCTGTGTGGTTGTGTGTGTGATAGCAGAAAAGAATAGTAGATCTCAACACTACGCTCTGTGTGCTTAATGGTTTGTAAGTCCATTTTTTTCTATAACCGGAAGAAATTCTCTTTAATAAACTCAAGTGTTTGCCGGGAAAATGGAATATCGTTGGGAATTCTTTGAGGAAATTGGCATCAAAATATATATACAGTATATTCAGTGGGGGAAATCATTATTTGCTCCCCTGCTGATATGGAATGGACAGAAATTTTATGGTAGGTTTATTTTAATGTAGAGACAGAATAAAAAAAAACATCAAAGAAAGGTTATAAATTAATTTATATTTGATCGAGTGAAATAATATTTGATCCCGTAACAAATTAGCAAGACTTCTGACTCCCACAGACTCAAATCAGTCCTGTCCCTTTAGGAAATAACTTCTAATATCAACTTATGTGTATAAAAGACACCAGTCACAGAATCAACCTTCGTTCAAACCTTTCCACCACCATGGGAAAGACCAAAGAGCTGTCAAAGGATGTCAGGGATGAGATTGTAGACCTGCACAAGGCTGGAATGGGCTACAAGACCATCAGATTGTTGCCTTGGTGCTGGAAGAATCACCCATGACCCATTTTCAGTGTTCTGGCTGAGGCCAGAAGGTTCTTATCCAAGATTCTACAGTGCATGTCCCCGTTCATGTGGTGAGGTCTTCCTGTACCCTTAGCACAGAAACAACCCCAAAGCAGAATGTTTCTCCTCCATGTTTAAAAGTGGGGATGGAGTTCTTGGGGTCATATTCAGCAGTTCAAGTCGATGCCAAAGAGTTCAATTTTTGTCTCATCTGACCACATCACATTCTTCCAAGCCTACTCTGAATAATTTAGGTGTTCTTTTGCAAACTTCAGACGGACCTGTTCATGTGCATTCCTGAGCAGAAGGACGTTGGTGTGTTACCAATGGTTTTCTTGGTGATTGTGGTCCCAGCTCCCTCAAGAATATTAACAAGCTTCTTATGTAATTCTGGGCTGATCCCTCACCTTTCCAAGAATCATCCTCACCCCATGAGATAACATTTAGCATGGAGCTTCAGAGAGATTGAATTATCTTTCATTTTCTTCCATTTTCGAATTATCGTGCCAACAGTGGTCTCTTTTTCACCAAGGTTCTTGCTGATGGTATTGTAGCCCATTCCAGCCTTGTGCAGGTCTACAATCCTGTCTCTGACATTCTTTGACAGCTCTTTGGTCTTGCCCATGGTGGTGGAGAGGTTTAGATGGAAGAGGTTGATTCTGTGATGGGTGTCTTTTATACGCATAATGATTGGTATTAGGAGATAATTTTGGTTTGTGGGAGTCGGAATTCTTGATGGCTGGTACCGGATCAAATACAAAATGATTTATATATAACATTAAAATATAATATCATATATATATATATATATAATATCGTTTTTTTTCCCCCATACATACCTTGTCAGCAATTTTTTTTTATTACAACCCTCTACACACACACACACACATACAACATGCTAATGAGGGAACGATAGCATACTTTTTTTGTTTTTGTTGCCTTTTATGATACAAAATGCAGATACCACAGATCTGCTACAGCTGTACATGAGCTTATCTGTGTAACCGTATTAGCTGTCAGACTGAATGAACAGATCCAGGCAGGGTCTGTTTTTTCTCATAGTGAGGGAGAAGGGGGGAAGCCTACTTCCTCCACTAGTAAAAGCTGCTTTTTTCCTCCTTTTTGTCATATTTAGACATTTTATCTGTTGGTTAACCAGTTTTTACAGGAATCTGAGGTTTGAGGTCGTTGCTTCATCTACAGTTAGAAATTTGGAAAGTTTCTATTGGATGCCTGAATGCTTTGACTGGAACTTTCTGGAGTCCTGATTAGAATCTAAAGTACCTATTGTCGCTTTTAAGCCTATGTTTAGTCTTTATTCTCTCTCCAAGACAGAGTTTTTTTTCTCTGTCTTTGTTGTCAATTTGCTTTGCATCTCACATTACATTTACGCCATTTAGCAGACGCCCTTACCCGGAGCGAAGTACAAAAGTGTCTCTTTTAGTGTTGGTCGTTAATGAACGATTCGTTCATTTTGAAGTCTTAAATGTGACTTGAAAGGATGAGTCAAAGAGTGAATCATTAATTTGCTACCGGACTCGCACGAGCTGAGCATCACAAAATCTCTGTAGGTTATGTACAGGAAACGGAATTGAATAGTTTACTGTTTGACTCTTCCAGTCCGAGTCGTTCTTTTGCTCTTTTGTCACGTGGCTTCAATATACACTACACAGTGCATTAAAGAAGGTGCTTTTGGCTTCATATGCAAGCATCTGTGTTTTGAATTTGATGCGTCAGTGTAGCTACCAGAAGCGCAGCAGTGGGGTGGTGTGGGAGAACTTCGGCAGGTCGAACACAGCTGCATTTCCGATCATTTGCGGATGACAAATTCTGTTCCAAGGTAGACCTGCAAGCAAATAAATGGCCGAATCCTTCTGATGTAGAGTAGAAACCGACAAAAGTGTGTCATTATCAACACGTGAGGAAAAGGACACTTGATTGACCACGTTTACACCGAGGTTGCGAGCTGTGGGCTTTTCACCCCCATTGTTTGGTCGGTGTGCTTGTTCCTGGTTGGTAATTCCTACTCTGGTTTTCATACATCAGCTAATAATGTCTTACCTACAGCTAGTGTTAATGCGAATACTTGAAATAAAGCGCTAACATAGTGTGGCACAGGATGATTAAAGGCATTGTATCATGGCCTGTTTCCCCTTTCCTGCAATGCCACAGAATTAACATACACTGACCAGTGAGCGTAACATTATGTCCAACAAGTAAAAAACAATGATAATGCCTTTATCATGGCACCTGTTAGAGGGTGGAATATATTCGGCAGCAAGTAAACATTTTGTCCTCAAAGTTGTTGTGTTGGAAGCAGGAAAAATGGGCAAACGTAAAGATTTAAGTGAGTTTGACGAGGGCCGAATTGTGACGGCTAGACGGCTAGACGGCTAGGGTCAGAGCATCTCTAAAACTGCAGCTCTTGTGGACTGTTTCTGGTCTGCAGTGCTCAGTATCTGTCAAAAGTGGTCCAAGGATGTAACAGTGGTGAACCGGTGACGGGGTCATGAGCGGCCGAGACTCACCGATGCACATGGGAAATGAGGCCTGTCCCATGTGGTCTGATCCAAAAAGATGAGCTCCTGTAGCTCAAATTAATGCTGTTGACGGGTCTGGACTGTTTTAACATGGTTAAAGAGGTCAGAGTTCTCAAAGTGGGTTGACCCTTTTTACAATGGAATTTTTTACCAGAAAAATGATCTTTTCTCAGTGTGTTGACTGTGTCGAAGGTTCCCCAGAACTCAATCCGATCAAGAATCTGCAGGATCCAATCCATGAAGGTCCCACCTCACTCCTAATAGGATTTAAAGGGATCTGATGATAACGTCTTGGTGCCAGATACCACATCGTCCTTGATGGTTTAGAGGCACAAGGAGAAACTATACAACTTTAGGCAGGTGCTTTTAAATTTATGGCTCGTGTCTGTGTGTGTGCGAGTGTAAGCACATTACCGGAGCCTTTCTCCTCTTTCCTTTCATAATGAAAAAGCTCAGCCGGTGCTTGTCTAAGTTCATTTTAAACTCATTTTGTGGCTGAGGGTTGAGAGTGCTCTTCAGTCTGATCTTGTTAGCACATGCAGTTAGCATTACTTGCTGTATTCTCGCCACTCGAACATTTCCCTGATCTGTGATATAACCTTTTTGATCTGGCAATGCTGTTACTTAATGCCGCAAAGCTGCTCTTTGCATGAATAATGATGCACTTGATGAAAGTGTACTGTATTGAGTTTTATTTAGGAAGACTTGTCAAATCAGGATAAGTCGAAATCAGAAATCTAGGGTTAGGGTTAGGTCCATTAGCTCACTGCTAACTCATATTGCTGTTAGTAGCCTGAGAGGAATAATTCCTTTTGAATAGGGTTGCAAATGGGAGAAGACTTTTGGAAATATTCCAAGTTGGAAACTTTATAGGAGTTTGTGGGAACTGATAAGAAATTTGGGGATTTCTAAAAACTATCATATACAAACATGAGTATAAACATTTGGTCATAAGCTGACGTGCATGCAAAGTAATACAGATTTAAATATAATTTGTAGTATAATTTTGTTTAACAATAGCTTACATGCAGCACAAGAAAGTTTTAAACATAAATGTATGTAATATTTATGTATTTTACGTGAATACTCACTAAGATGGAATTTTTTTTTGTCATAATTTTTATTTTTTTTTGCACAATACAAGAAATGATCTGTGCTATAAAGCAGTGGTCCCCAGTGGTCCGTGGGTCAATTAGTACCGGCCGCACATAAAAAACACATAACTTGCATTGTTTTCTTTTTATTCATTATCTGATTCTGAACGGTTTTATTTTTGAAAATTACCGGATTCTCTCCACCACATCTGTCTATGACTCACTCTTGATTCCTGTCAAGATGCCTCGGTCACATGTCTTACCTCCATCCGCTACCTTCTTAAAGGGGCTGCTCCGGCTGCTAACACATAATACATTAGCGCTTAATTCAAACCCCCAAGCGTGCAAAATGAACAAACAACAACACAGTGGATTCATGTTTTTATTCTTTCTTTCGGCTTCTCCCGTTAGGGGTCGCCACAGCGGACCATCCACGTTTGATTCGGCACATGTTTTTACGCTGGATGCCCTTTCTAACGCAATCCTCCCCATTTTTCCGGGCTTGGGACCAGGCCAAAAGGCTTGTGCAACCCTAAAGGCTGGGGTTGGTTCCCTGAACGGGGATTATATTTTGAAATTTCTTTCTGGTGGTATAATTTTATTTTGTTGTATTTATCCGCCACACCTTAAAGGCCGGTCCATGAAAATATTGTCTGACATTAAACCGATCTGTGCCGCCAAAAAGTTCGGAGACCGCTGTTATAAAGGAATGCACAGTACATGTAGGGGGCGTGGCCTCATTAACTCAGTGTGCCATGAATTCTTATGGAAAGTTTCCAGTCTTGAAAATTCCCAGAATTTTGCAACCCTACTTTTAAGGCATGAGGGATTTATATGGCGTAGACGTCTTTGCCGTCACTGCACAGCTCTGCCACATTCATTCAACCCTCTTCTTCTCATTTCTGCTCCAATAACCATTATCGAGGTCACTCTACCGCAGCGTATTCGACCAAAACATCAGGAACAGTTGGATGCACATGGGCGAGATGGATAAGTGTGAGAAAAAGAAACATTGGAGTAAAGAGGGAAAAAGTAAAGAGTGTGTATAGAACCCTATACCATGGGGCCTCCCAGTGTTGTTCAGAAAAGGTGCAAAATGGTGCAGGGGGCCTCAGGAATCCATTTGCCATGCATTCAAGTCACAACACATAAAACGCACTTGGGGTTGTTTATTGGAAATGCCTTGTTTGCTTATATCGGAAACCCCCCTTCTTCACTATGGCCCACTCTGTTCACAGCTTCACAATGCTCACCCACACAGCACCATACACGCTGCCTGCCATCTGCCTGGTACAGCTGAAATCAGGACTTAAATCTGTACAGACGATTGTTCACAAGTGCACGAGTGAAGGTTTTGCCCACTCGTGTCCTTTGCAACGTCAAATGACCTTCCCTAAGACGATTCCTGGGCAGGAATTTGGTCTGTGGTCTTTTATCAGCTGTCTCAGACAAATCCTGCAGGTCAAGTAGCTTTATATGGCAGTCCTGGGCTGCACTTATGAGACTGGTGCTGCCAAAATCTCTGGCATAGCATTAAAGATGGCCATTTAATAACATTTTATATGTGGCACACAAACAATTTTTGTGGTTTTGGGATTTAAAAAAAGTCTTTATCAGTGAACAGTTTAAACAAAATAGACTTCATGATGAGACTATAATGAATTGTCTGGATCAGCCTTGCCCTTGGAGCACAGAGGGTTAAATCAGTAACCCAGACTTTGAGTGTCTGATTTCTTTCAAGGTTTCTTCCTCGTGTAGCTTGAGGAAGTTTTTCCCTCACTGTTATCACCTCAGGCTCACTCAATAGGGATAAACTTATAGCAGTGCTGGACCATCAGGACCAACAAAGCCTTTTCTGCTGGTCTAAGCTCAATCAAAATCACCAACTTGCGTTTTAATCGATTTTTGTCAATGAATATGTATTAAATGATTTCCAATAGACTTTTATCCTCATTCCATAGTTTTTCTCTCAAGTACTGAGCCACCCCCAGGCCCTCTATAAAGGGGCATCTGTATTTCCACATCCTTTGATCGGACGGTCGGATAGCGCACTAGTCAAAGCTTGTAAACCGCATCTGTAGTTGTATTTGATAGCTGTTTTTTTTTATTCCACAATGGCTGACAGAGGAGAAGTAATAGATTCGCTTGATTGCAGATACAGCAACAGTACAAGGACATTTACAAGACGGACTTCTTATTTTCATTCAAAAATTTCATTGTTAAAATCCCAAATTGAATTGAATCGAATATGAGGCATCTGGAGCACTGTATTGCGTAACAAAAAGTCATTTCGAGTGGCTTTTTGTTTTCCCCATAGTAAAAATACCGCTGTCTACATGAGTCGTGCTGATCATACTGTCCATGCTGAATTTTTTTTTTCAACAAAATGGGAAAATTGGTTCTGAAGGGGTTCCATTAATGTTTTTGTCCAGTTTAGATGTATAATGTGTGTATCCTGGGCCCTAGATTTTTGCCTTGAGTTATCGTCCAGGTCCAGCCCACCTGACTGCTCTAATATCTATAAATAACCAAAATAGCTACAACAGAGCTCCAGGTTCATTTATGTTCACTACACATGTGAAAAGTTTGACATATAATTTTTTTTTCCATGTCAGATTTTGTGTATTTATTACGGAGCTGCACAGCTGCTTAAAAAATTCCTTTTTTTATTTTTATTTTTTTTTTATTTCAATGAAAGGTTGGGCGGCCATATCGTATCTGCTGTAAGTTTAGTTCAAAAAGATAATTTTCAATGTTACAGCTATGCCTGATTTTCAGCTCGAACATTTTTGATGCAGTCATGGTCTCTATTTCACTCTTACCGCTTGCACATTCTCTCCTCGGATGCAGGCGAGGAGGAAAAAGACATGCAGAGGAAACACCTGCTACCCTCTCGCTGTAATTAAATATGGCTAATGAGCAGCAGGGTTGGTTATGCTGACTGGGTGGGGTTGGAGCCAATCATTCTGACTGCTGCTCCACAAATTAAGTTCACAAGCTGAGGCCTTGATATGTTTGCATTTTCCTTCCTTTTTTTTTTTTTTTTTTTGCCTGGTTTGGACATCAATTATAGTAAATATCTTTTATATGTACAGTATCAGGGTCTGATTGGTGGAATCCCAAGCAGCTGTGGGATCACACTCAAATGATAGATACCCAAATAATATGTCTTCTGCAGTTAGTTAGTTAGTTCTTTTTTATTTCTTATTCTGGTCGGTTTATTATAGAATTTATACCCTCTATGTACACCTGTAAGTCTAAACATAAGCATAAGTCTAATATGTGATTTTAGATTAGATTTATGGTATCAGTTTGAGAGGAAGCACATATTCAGCACATTATAACAGCTACAATTAGGTTTCCCACATGAGACCATTTCCTGTTATCACTTATGTTACAACAGCATTCCACAGTCTTTCGGCCTATTTTTTACTCTTCTCTTCTCTTCTCATCTCATCTCATCTCATCTCATCTCATCTCATGGTAATGAGACAAAAACCCAGCTTTTTACGAACTCATTTTTGCAAAGTTTCCAAAGTCTGGATACTCAAGTATGTGTCATAAATTTCATCATTAAAAACCAAGGCATTAAATTTGTTTCAACCTGGAATGCAATCGTGGTATAAGCTGAAATGAATCTCTTTTAGAAAAATTCAATGCTGAATTTTATATACAGTATATATTAGATGTGTATTTTATATTTGTATTTCTAAATATACAGACGTCATTATTTTTACACTTTCAGGAAGTCGGAGGTTTATGGCATTCCTGCTTCCTGTGCCCTTGTCCTGCCTCCTTATTTGTAGCCCTTTTAAATATGGCTTGTGAAATAAATTCTATTCATAAGGGAAATATTAGTGTAATGCATGTGTGCCAATTATCAAGCCGACCTCTCCACCAGCACAAACACCACCTCTCATTCTATTTAGCGCATCCAATTGCATTAGACCATCTAAAGCACTCATTCTTAGTAATTACTCATCAGTGGCTGTGCCTCTCTCCGCCCCCCATTATCCCCCAACCCCCCACCCCCTTACTGCCATGACAACTCCAAACACTGTTGCCTTGGTAATGGCATAGCACTATTCAGAGTCCGACTACCCAGAGTTGCACCAGCAAGAGTTTTCGTTCCAAAAAATTCTAACATTGTGTGTGTGCAGAGATTATCGAGAGCGTTTTGGCCCAGTGTTCTACTCATTATTGATCTCCAGTCACTCAATAGTACGTAGCGTCGCTCCCAGGGATCGCTTGGCGCGTTAACTCTCTCTCTACACGACAACGACTAATCGATGTGGTCTGAAAGGCTTTTTTTTTTTTTCGCGTTGAAGAATTTTGGATCAGTCTGTCATTTTCTTTTTTTTTTTTTTTTTTTTT
>MU551705.1:823052-841627 GCA_024362625.1 Silurus asotus
TTTTTTTTTTTGCCAGAGCAGCTCTGGGTCCATTAGTGAATCTGCACGGATGGAAAATACATGCAGGTGTTGTGACTGACAGGAAATGCTCCTGGAGCTTGATATGGAGACAGGGGAAGTGCAAGGATTATTGCTTTTTCTCGACATCACCCTGCTCCCCAGAGAGTGAGATACAGCAAAAAGAGGCAAACAGTGGAAGGTTTTTTTTTCTTTTTTTTTGACAGTGATTTTTGACCCACTAGTAAAATATGAGAACCAGTGGCAGCTTCTTTCCTGTAAGCGAACAGCAAAGGTGAACTGTGATATTGCTTCATTTCAGTGTGTTGCCCAGCTTGAGGTTTATTTATAACCCCTTAGTTGTCTCCCTATACAGTAGGCGGACTCAGCCAAGCATGTCTACTTTGTTCTCTTGCCAAAATATCAACACGAGCTTGGAGTGTGCTTCTGAACTGTTCCACAGATCATCAGGAACGTGTCATAGCTTCTATCTATGACAGAGACAGAACGACATGGTCAGCTCATCTTTTAGATTGAATAACGGATGCATACAAACAATATCCAAAAATTGAGTATGTGGTCATGTGGCGATCAAAGACTATCAGCAATAGGTAGATTCAGAATAGAGCAAATGTGATGCATAGCAAGTTTTCATTTATCATATGAACAGATGTCAGTGGCAGTTTGTACAATGAAATTCTTCAATTTCTACATTATTAAGCAGTAAAGCAAAAAATGAGCAACATGTAATAACGAGGCATAAGAAAGTAATAATTGTTAACAAGTGTGTGCTGAAGTGTATGTATACATTAAACAATTATATATATATTGATGACATATATGATGCATATAGAACATGGAGGTGTTCAATTAGACCGTATATCTTACAGCAGGTGTGTTAAAATACGCAAAGTTGCGCAAGTTATCTGCAATAGTACCGAGTGCAATAGTTGTGAAGTACGCTTGAGAAAGTATTCTTGCTGCTTTCTCATGACAGAACTTGTTATTTTCCCTCGAAATGCCACTGACAGTCTCATATCCCATCAAATACCAATCTATTGAATTGCTCTGGCTCTAAGATTAAAGTGGCGTCGGCGTGACATTTCCTTTTGCTAGCCAACTCATTCCGAAGCGTAGACAAACTGCAGCAATAAGCCTCAAGTTCCTCGGTCTTTCCTTCTATAAGGAAGATACATTTTTTTTTTTTTACTGAACTGCAGTTTCCAAGACAACGCTGAACATCAATGCTGTTTTATGAGACATTGGACTGCTTCTAAATTTAGAACCTCGTTGAATGAATGTATTCATATAAATTCGCACTCGTTTATGCTCTATTGGTTTTAGTTTCATTTGGGATCTTATGCAGTCTAGGTAATGAAGTAGTCCTGCGAGCAGAAGTGTATGGGTTTTGTGGTGTGATTTTAAAGCAAATCTGTACATCCTTAACCTTCTCATTCACCTTCACAACCTTCTTGTTTATATGCCTGTGCTTATGTCATTTAAGGAAATGCAGAATATAAGTGCAGATGAATTCACTTACTCATGCACTTGACATTGGGAGTATCTTTGTGCTTGGAGATTGGCGCATGGTAGATCCATACTCATGCCGGATAATAAAATGGTGACTGATTTATTTTTAAAAAATGTTATCAGGATTCTACATACAAATGCTTTCACCTAGCTTGAACTGGTGACTTTTAAAAGAACTTTATTAGCATAACCCTTTCCAAACATTAGCATAATTACCCATTAGTGCGGCTTAGCTGTTTTTATAACGCTCCCGTTTAAAGGTTAAATCGATGCCTCTTCATTAAGAGCGCATAAAACCCCACGGTGTCGTAATACCATGCAGGCTACAGCCCTCAAAAGGAAAAATCCTAAATTTAATCCTGCACATTATGGCAGCATGTTTAGAAGCTGAGAAATTCACCTCAAGCACCTTAATGCAAAAATACATTTATTTTTTTCTTTATTTTTGTTTTGATCATGGAGCCCATCTTCACACCCCTCCTGCCCAATGCGTCCATTTATAAGCTTCGTCTGAACTGACAAAACAATACATTTTCCTCAAAGCATGAAAAGCAAGGCTAAGTGGTAATGCTATTGATATCTCAAAATTAAACCCCAAGCTTTCTGAATTGGCTGAGAAAAAACAGGCTCAGCACAAATAGCACAACTCACCATGTAGTCCAGGCCATGTGTGAAGCAGTCTCAGAAAACCTGTCCGATCCCCTGTGGTTGAATTCTGCAAAAACAGGCCAAAACTATTTTTCAGCCAATAATACATTTTGCCAATTTACAATTGTATGGTAAATGCTATAATTCCCCCAAAAATGCAAAACAGTCAGAAACAAGCTATTTTTCAGTCTAACTGGTCAACTCGTTTTGATCGGCGATTGGCGTATCCACTCAGCACCGACATACAGTTCAGCATCAGTTCAACAGGAACTTTTAGAGAGGAATAGATGATGGAAGATACTCGAACTCGCCACAAGAACTTACTGGGCTTGTGATCATTTTAATAGATCTGAAATCACTGATTTTTTTCGATCGGTGTTTGACTCTTTTGAGTCTTTTCACTTAAACTGAGTTGACTGTTGATTAAGCAACAGTCTTTTGACAATAATGATAGAAACATTATAGCTGTAATAAATAATAGTACTTCGTATAATACTTTTGTACTTTTACTCAAGTGAAAGTTTAAAGGAAGCACATTTACTTTTAATAGAGTAAAGCTCTTATTAGTGTATCTGTACTTTAACTCAAGTAAATGGTTTGTGTACTTCATCCCACCACTGATATCAATGAAAAGACCCTTTTACACTATGAACTGAGACTCTCAGATAATCAGATATTTGACATAACAAGGCATTTCACCACAAAAATTGTCTAAATGAATCACTTATCCAGCAGTGTTGGCTTAGATGATGGTGATGCTTATAGTTTGGAGGCATAGCTCAGTGGTTAAGATGTTGGACTTCTGATTAGAGGGTTCTATTTACAGACTATCAGACGTTTTAACGTCCATTTTAACTAATCCAAATGTCTCTTATGCAAAGGCCTCTCTTCAATCATACAGTCCTTGGGTTTATTCTTCATTTGCACAAAGCTTATACTTAAATTTATACTTTTATATTTAAAAACTTTTCAACTAAAATAGCCATTGTCACTGTTACAGTTATACCTCATTACATTTCATTTATACTTTAAATGTATACATTTGTACTTTCCTTTTGCTCATATTTTATATTTATAGTTCCTTGTGTCATTCAGATTCTATGTATAAAAGTGTCAGTTATGATAAACAATGTATAGTTATAAATATTTAAATAGTTCAGGCTGAATATAGCCTGCAGGAAAAAACTGATTTTGTGCCTGGCTGTTCTGGTGGACGGCGATCTGTAGCACCGATTAGAAGGCAACAGTCCGAAGCAAGGGGGCTCGGTGTGTGGGGTCCAAAGTGATTCTCTTAGCCCTTTTCCTCACTCTGTAGGTGTGAAGATCTTGGAGGTTGGGCAGGGGACACACACCAATAATCCTCTCAGCCGTCCTGACTGTCTGCTTTAACCTCTCGATGTCTGATTTGGCAGCTGAATGGATGTAGACAGGATATAATATACAGTCCTGTGAGGTTCAGAACACAATTGCTGTTTACAGGGGTCAAAATAGTAATGCTAGGGTAATCAGGTAATGCAAGGGTTATAGATGGTAATCAGGGTTTGTACATTCTACATATAACTATGTTTGCGACAAACAATAGACATTTGAATCTTGAATCTTGAAACCCTTAAACATGACCCTTAACCCTCAATACATAGTTGTATGAATGAGGTAATTGAAAGTCACTTTGGATTAAGGGCATCTGCTAAATGCAGCAAAAATATTACAAATGACTTTTACCTCAGGTAATGAGACAGACGTTGATTTCTGCTGGTGCATTGTGAAAACCAGTTTCTTTCAGAATAGGTGGTCGTTTAGTTTCCCTGTAATTTGATTAACAGACGTCTCTCAGTTCAATGGTTTCGAATGTGATTTTCTCCATTTTTACTTATACGATACATTTTAAATAGCACTTTGGGAAATGGAAGATCTGGTTGAGAAACGCATCTAATATCCGGAGTTGTTTCTTCGAAACATTCCTCATGTTTGTTTCCTTGTACACACAAACTCCAACAAATAATAATGAAAGTTCCCTTCCCATGACTACTGCAGCAAATAAAGATGTATTCATACAGTATTCATTCATACATTCATACATCCTCTTTCTGACTAATAAGAAACATCTGAACATGTAGGCAATGCAACACTGAACCTGTAATGCGCCCACTCACTGTCTCTGCAGCTCCGTCTGCACAACAAAGGCTCTATTGCTGGATTCTATACAGTCCCTGTTTCGGATAGAAGGTTTTCTCTTATAGTGTACGTTCTTAGAAGGCAGCAGCTCACAGCCTTCTCTCTGACAACCTTGATGGAGCTTTCGACAGATACCACATAAATAAAACATGCACGCATATCCTAGGAATGAGCATCTCCATAACTGAGATAACATCTTGATGTATAGTCAATGGTACGATACATGAAAAGAAGCAGCTACCGATACGATGCGATCCGAATTCGATTCGATGTTATGCAATTCGATATGGAACAAATGTACGTTTTATTTCTTTGCTTCAAACAGACAGCAAATCATTTTTTACTTTACTTTCTGATCCATATATTGTTCTGTAGCACTACTGCAATATTATTCACTTTCAAAAGCCAGAGAGATTGCTGGAACATGTCGGTGGCAAATCTTTTTAATTTTGATTGCAAATTACACTATTAAAATAAGCAATCAGGTGGCAGGAAGAACCTAAACGAGGTATTCAAAGCGAATCCGTAGAAGAACCATTTTTTAAGATTAAGGACGGCTCCAAAAGAAACCGCTCCATGAAGGTAGCAGCTCAAGGCTTGAGGATGGATTTTTTTTAAATAAATGAATATAATGGCTCAGGACCACAGGCTGCATGAACAGTTTTGCACGAATCACTGAACAGTACATTTCAATAATGATGGAACTGTAAAGAATGGCCATTCGTTGAGGACGAGGACGGGTTTTCTTTTAAGTCTGGTTCTTCTTAAGGTTTCTTTTACATTACCATCTCAGGGAGATTTTCTTTGCCATACTCGCCACTGGCTTGCTCATTATTATTACAAGAAACAAACGTATAGGCACTAAACTTCTTCTTTACTCTATAAGAACTCTATAATCTATTTATAATCTGTGTAAAGCTGCTCTGTGAAAATATCCACTGTTAAATGCAAATATGAATACAAATGAATTGAATGTCCTAACTGTTATTTGTTACAGAAGTGAAGAAAAAAGTGCAGGCAGGGTGGAGAAGAGTGATAGCAGGAGTGATTTGTGATAGAAGAGTATCATTAAGAGTGAAAGGGAAAGTTTCTAGGACTGTGGTGAGACCTGAGATGATGTATGGTTTAGAGACAGTGGCATTGAGTAAAAGACAGGAGGTGGAGCTGGAGGTAGCAGAACTGAAGATGTTGAGGTTTATGTTCGGAGTGAGGACGATGGACAGAATTAGAGATACGTTTATTAGAGAGACAGCGCATGTTGGACGTTTTGGAGACAAGGTGAGGGAGGCGAGATTGAGATGGTTTGGACATGTGCAGAGGAGGGACATGGGGTATATCAGTAGGAGAATGCTGAGGATGGAGACACCAGAATGGGCGAAAAAAGAGGAAGATCAAGGAGGAGGTTTATAGTTGTGGTGAGGGGAGACATGCTGGTAGTTGGTTTGAAAGAGGCAGATGTAGAGGACAGGGGGGGTATGGAGACGGATGATCCAGAGCGACAGCTTGGAGGTGCTGGGATTTGAACGCAATCTTATTAACGTGAAATTATTAATTGATTCAATTGTAAAACAGTCAGTTTTGTATCTGGATATTCAGTTCAGTTTACTGAACTGATTTATATACAGTAATATTATACACTTTATGGATAAAAGTATTGGAACTCCTGACTTTTACAGCCATATGTGGTTCTACCACAAAGCTGGAGGTATAAGATGTCTTTGGATGCTGTAGCATGATATTTTTTTCCTCACTTCAAATAGAAGACCCAAACCTGTGCCAGCAAAGCCAGATCCATGAATATACAAATGTACTTTTGTACTAACACCCTTGTATATGAATGAGCACAAATCTCCCAAAAATCTAGTGAAACAACATCTAAGAAAAGTGGAGCTTATTATAGCAGCAAATCGGGACTGTGGAATGTTAAAAAAAACACAACGAAATCTTTGAAATCTCCACAAACCTATGTCACTATAGTGTATATAATCAGACGATGAACCTTTGAAGAACTAGTCTGAGTCTACATCTACACTAATCCTGATAAATTCGAAAACGGCATTTTCGTCTATGTTTTGAATCAAGTCTAAAAAGTTGCACACCGAAACGTCTGAAAACTCTCACGTTCCTGTACTGCGTATGCGCAAATCGTAAGACGCTTCGACCCAGAAGCGAAAAGAAGTCCTGAGTCAGTGTAGCAGACTGTTGACATTAACTACAGTCCAAATCCATCCTCAAAGCACCCGTTCATACTCCGGAATTTTATGGGAACCCCCAAGGCGTTGATGAGAAACCGTCCCAAGCTGCACAGAGTGGCCCCCAGTCGAAGAGAACACTATCCAGAGGCAGACCAGGACGAAGTGGGAAGATCCACGGAGGGGGAGGGGCAGGAACAGTGATCACTGGAGCCTTATGAGCATGTTTAACTCACACATATTAGTGTGGACATGGCCTTAAGAAACTTTTTCAACAAAGTGTCTATTGGTTTTTGGGTGTTAAAGTTTTTTCCCAGAAGCATAATCCTTAAAAAAAAAACATTTAAGAATCTTTATTTTAAGAGTGTAAAGTCCTCTATTTCAGTTTTCCAGTGAATGGAAAAGAAAGAAAAAAGTGTCATTTTAAATGAAATTTTTTTCTTGTCATTTTTAATTGGCACAGAAATATAAAAAATCCTTGCAACACAATAAAGTCCCATTGATCTTCCTCTAGCTTAACCGTACAATTTCCGATGAACACAATCCCCTTTGTTCAAAAAACACATAGAAAAATAAATCTTTCGACCAGAGCGCATATTTCTTTTTATTGATTAAACCTGTTGATTTCCTGTCACCTCGTCTGCCTCGTTGAGGACGTCTGAGAGATGGATTGATATTGAGTGACGAAAGGAACATTCCGTGTTCCCAGTTCCTTTTTTTCTTCTTTCATTGTTTTTGGTTTAAACCGAGTGTCGTAATCGTGCTTTATTGTGGTACAGAACAAAACGTTCTCCATGTTTTTTCATTCCTCTGTCACTTTCTTTTATCTCACCTCACTCTCTCTCTCTCTCTCTCTCTCTCTTTCTCTCTTTCTCTCTGCCTCTCACTGTCACTCTCACACACCCTCCCTTTCTTTCAAAAAGCTCTCTGTCCAGCTGACTGTCCAATCTTGCAGAATAGAGATGGAAGAAGGTAGCTTTTGATTTTACACTTCCTATACTATAACATCCAACTGTACAGTGTGTATACTTTTATCAGACATTTCCATATATTTGAAATCCAGAACACTTTTTTTTTCACATCAATGTATATATGTAGAGTTCTCTGAAAGGTCAAACTAAGGCGTCTCATTTGCATCACTGTCATGGTCACATGCGCAGCCAGGAACAATAAGCCCCTGTGTGATGTGCGGCCTGGGTGGAAGGTGTTAGCGCACATCGCTCCTTAGGATCTCATACACAGCTCGGACGGAAAGGATATCAGCAGCGTGGCCACAATGCCAGCCTGTCCGGAGGACACAGGACCGGATTGACAGCTTGGTTTCCTCACCAGAACGCTCCAGAAAGTCAGAAGTATCATGAGATGCATGAACAAGGAATTTGTCATGGTGCTCTGTTGCTATAAACATATAATCAACTATAAATGATAAGAAAAAGATAAATAAAATGAATCGAGTATATCATTATGTGGAGGGGCTTTAAAGCGAGGCAGTGAAAATGATACGATTTCCAAATAAGTTTATTAAAAACGGAGGCTTTCGAGAACAACGCATTTTTAGTCAAATGACGGCGACTTACAACTGGTCAGGTAAGGGTTAAGGGCCTTGCTCAAGGGCCCCAATGGGGCCAGACCCTTTCCATTCAAAGTCCAATCCCCTTACCAATGAGCTACCACCTCCCCCAGTTGAAGTAAATAAACCCTAATCCGAATCAATTTCGGACTTTAATTTTCAGACGTTTTCAAAAAGTTGCTCATCCACACTGAAATGTCGGAAAACATTTAAAGTACGTCTCTGTGCTGTGCCTGCGTCATTTGTGCCCCGTGTTTATCCGCTTTCTGGCTCTTTGAAAAGTCATGGAACGTTAAGGAAATGACAAAATAAGGCAAAAAAGCCTCAGTTTTCAAGTGAAACCTGCATCATTAAATTGTATCCACTTTTATCCGTTTTTAAAAGGCTACGTTTTCCGTTGACTAAAAACTCCGTCTCTGTGTTCGGAAGGCCAAAGCTGTGAGAAAAATATGCATCGATGAGGTCCGTTGTGGATGGGAGGAAGCTGTTTCTGTGCGAGTGGAGTGACTCAAAAGGTTTTTCTCCAAGGTGAGAAGAAGCGTCCACAATTTTAGCTGCCCGCTTCAGGGTCCTGGAAGTGTACAGGTCCTGTAGGGGTGGAGGATCACAGCTAATCAGCTTCTCAGCTTCTCAGCAGAGTGGATAGAGGAGGTAAGTATGGAAGGCTGGCAGTCATTAGACATCAGTGGCTTTCCATGAGTCGTGATTCAACCCATTCTTAATTTTGACTCATCTCCCTATTCCAAGCGAAATCTTTAAAGGATATTCCCACAGACTAATGTGTCCACAATCAACAGACACTAAACGCAGGATCATTTCAAAGGAAAGTTGCTGAAGAAGAAAAGCTTTGCGGTCACGCCGTTTGCCTTTCATTATCCTGCTCAGTTTTCAAATCGGCCCTGGAAACTCCTCGATTCATATCTCCCGAATTGAACATTTCTCCCTGTAGAAAACGGCGAAGTCACTGAGGTAGCTCTCTTCTCACTTTCCCCACCTGGAACAAACACATGTCTGACATCTCTGTGAACATGGGCATCAGCGGGGAGAGACAGTTTAAGGTTCTGTGATGCAGGAGTCATTTTCTCTTTCATAGACTAAAGGTAGTGAGTCACACTCACCAGGGGAATGGGCTGTTGCTGGGTAAACAAGGGAGAATGTGCGGTTGTCATAGCAGTGCTTAGTGAATTGGACAAAGGAAGATGAAGCAAGTCAAAGAAAGCATAAAAAAACAATCCTGGAAGCATGCTTAGACAATATGAGGGAAAAAATTATATAAAATAAGGAACATTTGACATTGCACATGTCCAACGTGTGATGGTCCAACGCTGCAATTATTCAGCTGCCATTTCAGGTTCAGTTCAGAAAGTGAAGAAAAAAAAAAATGCAAATCATCTTTGCACCTGATATATTTCAGATACACAAAATGCAGACACTATCAATGCATTGGAGGTGGAAGCCTGGTTGGTTAAAGCATTGAACTTTGGTTCAGAAGGCTGCTAGTACAAATCCCAGCACCACAAACGGGGTCTGCCAAATGCTACATTTCCCAGGGATGTCCTATTCGATCGTGTGTACATCATTGTGGGAAATGTAAATGCATTACCCAAGTCATTACACCGCCATTACACCATCGCAAAACATGTTCCCCTCTGCAAGATGCAATGGGATGATTTTATCTCAGAAAATAGTGTATTTGAAAAAGAAATAGGTCACTGGTATTGAAAATGGTCCATGTCCAGCACGTCTTATTTGCATCTGATTAAAAAAACATTCCAAAACTCACTTTTTCTCTCTGTCTTATACTCCAGTTAATGCAATACCCGAGAAACGACCTTAGAAAGTAAAAGGTCTGTGTTTTGGGTTTATGTCGAGAGAATTGGTAACCCATTGTAATTTAGATCTGAAGTTTAAATCCCAACACCACCAACCCTGCTGGGCCCTTGAACAAGGCCCATAACCTTCAACTGCTCAGTTGTAAGTCTCTCTTGTTAAGGGCATCTGCCAAATGGCATAAATGTAAATGATTCAGGGGTGTGGCGCTACACGTATTCGTACACCGAACAGTTAAACGGAATATATTGTTAGAAAACGGATTAAATGTCAAAATCACGCACGCACTTATAAACGCATCTGGATTAGCCAAATCGGGTCTAACAAATGTAAACGATTCATTTTCGCCATTTGTTGAATTGTATTTTAATCAATTCGATTTGTGCCCAGTCAATCCATTACAATTTTATAATCGCTACAATATAAAGCAATAAAAAGTGTAGCGTGTAAATTCGATTCAATTCTATTTTATTTTTAGATATTGGAAATTCAAACCAAGCAGGAGTTTTATTCAAAAAAAAAAGCGAACCGCTGATGAGCTCAAAAAGGTTAATAAAAAGACAATGAGCCATTTGACGATTTTGCATTTTTTTCACGGTACCAAACCGTAATTTTGTGTACAGTTACACTCCTAAAACGTTTCACTTTGCACTGCACTTCCTCTCATTTGTCCTCTGTATTTGCCCTTATCCAGAGCAACTTATACTGTAATTATCTCATTCATAGTAGTTAAGGGCCTTGTTTGAGGGCCCAGCAGTACCATTTCAGCATTAGTAGGACTTAAGCTCACGGCCTACTGTTTAGAAGCAACTTACAACTTAATTTCTATCTCATTTCATTTAATTGAGGGTAACTTCACTCAAGGCATGGGATTTGAACCTACCGCCTACATTTTATCAAAGATTCTGAACTTCCATCTCCTTTCAGGACCAAGAGCTGAGCAGGAACCCTGAACCTCAACCCACTAAAATACAACGCTGCTCTACTACATGTACTAAATCAATTCATCTCCTTTCACAATTATTCTCATTTCTACAAATAGATATAGAGATATTGCTTTGCCATTCGTGCTGTAACACTCACGCCAATGAAGCTCATTGAAATGGAATTAAAATGGAGATGGTAACAACATTAGCTGGATATAGTTTGAACTTGTGCTGTACTTGAGGCTAGACGTCTCTGAATCATGTGATAAGAGTCAGGGCTCATCAGCTAATTATCTCTGTAAAGCTGCTTTGGGACCATGTTTATTGTTGCAAATGCAATACAAAGAGAATTGAATTGAATGACAGTTCACCTCAACTAATCAGCGTTCGGATGAAGATCGATGAAGGCTGATGCACAGATTCTAAATATACTCCACACGTGGCATGCTGCATGGCACTCTTTTACGGAGAAATATAACAATCCTCTATACAAGCATTGAAGAAAAGTCATTCCACTAGAAATAGATTCAACTGACCAGGAAGCCTAATGATAGCTTGCAGGATGCTATGATTACAGGAACAGTACTGTATGATGTCACTCACGCTGTACCTCCTGTTACAGTATATTGGATATGGTTGAATTTTTGTCTTCTTGGCAAAACATCTTCATTTCCTGTCATGAATTGAGCACTGAATTTCTAAATCCTTTATAAACAAAGTCAATAGATTGCCGTGCGAGCGCCTCTTGAGTCTTGAGTTGCTTTGGCTTCATGTTTTTTTTTTTACACTGGTTCACCTCAGATTCAGTTTCTTGGCCGATGAAATTTCGCTAATTGTCCTGGTTTACTGTGCCATTCGTAGGTTTGATCCACATTGTTATAATCAGTTACATTTATGGCATTTGCCAGATGCTTTTAATGCAAAGCAGCATATCATTATTTCAGTTGAGGATTGAGGACCATGGCAATTGAGGATTAAGGACCACACTCAAGGGCCAAAAAAAAGGACAGCAGGTTGGTGGTGGTGGGATTTGAACCCATGACCTTTTTTTTTGCAGCCCACTACCCTGACCATGATGGCTTTCTTAAATTTATGCACAACTGTTTTTTCTTTAAACATGACAAGCAGAATTACTGACAAAAAGAGATCCATTTAAATAGATTTTTTCCTCTGATAAAGTGAATGTTTGCATGAGGTTTAGGAATGTAGAGCAGTTTAAGTGTTGATTTTTATCCTTTTTGAGTGACAGCTGGTTCCTCTCATATCCTCTTCTTTACTCATAATTAGTCTCAGAGGAGGTTGTGAAAAGATTGCAGCAGTCTTGTTCATGGATAATTCTGGGATATATATATATATATTTATTATAAATATATATACATTTTAAATGACTCTATTCAACATTCTTATTTTTTTATATAGTCCTAGATTATCTTTACCAAAAAAAACGAAAGTTCCTGTTGCTTGCTGTGATTTAATATTGTGTCCAGACGCCATCAATTCCTCGCATAAATCCGGATTTCTTTGCCAAATGGTCTGTGTGGAATCACTCCAGCTCAGTGACCTCTTCACAAGGACAAGTCACCGAGACATTAACCAGCACACTCTTACTGAGAACACCGGATCTGTGTTTGTGAGACGCATGGCAATGTGGTTATTAGAGCAAAGCAGCTTAGTGCTGCCTGCTGCTTGGAAGGCTTATAAATACAGCATCCAAACAATTACAGATAATTGTATTATTTTAACAAGGATTTTGCGCTGTATATGCAGAGCTCATTGTCTTCTGGGGAATTCAGATCCCTCAAAACGTATTAGGTTTATTTGAAGAATATTGATTTACAGAACACTACCGTTTTCCTATACAATAGATATATTGTATATAAGTCAGATGACGACACCCGGTACTAATAAAACAATTCCTCATAACATTTTAAAGCCATGATGTACAGAACATTACAGTAAGATATAGAAGAAAATATATAAAAACATATTAGATGTCAAGTTTATTTCTATAGCACTTTTCACAACAGACATTGTCTGAAAGAAGCTTTACAGAATTGAACAGTTAAGACTGATGGTGTGCATTTATCCCTGATGAGCAGCCGTGGCGACTGTGGCAAGGAAAAACTCCCTTAGATGTTATGAGGAAGAACCTTGAGAGGAACCAGACAGATGTAAACAATAAACGTTTGAAAAATTCATAAATTACTACATGAAGGTCACACTGCAGTCAGGATTTGCATTTCACATGTCGGCAAAATCAAACCGAATCGCCTCCATTGCCTGTGCGAACGCTCTCTAAGTACAGCGCAACGTCGAAGCACTGAAAAACGATCAGATTAATTTACACAATTAGAACAGAATATACCTTTACAGAATCGCTAAAACATTGGTAAATATTTAAATCCCTGCCACTAAGATGCTCTTATGTTAGTCAGTAATCATGAAAAGACTTAAATCTGTCACAAAGGTGGCAAAAATGTTAAAAATGTTTGATAAAAAGTCCCTCTTTTACATTTTTGACTTAATAACAGACATCATGCACCCCCATATAGGCAAAATGGTATCATCCTTGTTTTATAACACCTATGGGGAGATTTCACTGTGGGATTGGTAGTTGAAACAGACGCAAGCTATTGAAATATTGAATCTCATATATATATATATATATATATATTATATAATTCTTAACCTTGTTTTCATACTTTTTCATTATACTATACATTTAATATACTAATCTTTATTTACAATACATTTTATTTCACATTTATTTTCATCCTAATATTTTATTCCCATTTTCGTACTCTGTATGAATGTGTATGTGACAAATAAAATGTGAATTTGAAATTAAAATGTGAATATATTTATGTATACTAAAATAAAAATACACTAAATAAATATCGAAAAAAAAAAAAACTTTCAACAGACTGTACCTCTCACTGTACCTCTCACGCTCGGCTAGAGGTTTGGTCAGGCGAAAATCTAACGCATTACGAATTCGACTCTAAGCAACAAGCCAACGCTCAGGACAACGAGCAGATGCTTATTCGCTCAGCACAAGCCTGGCACACGAGGTGCTACTGGAGTCCTTGTCTCCATGGTGATAACCTTGACCTGATTCACTGGCCCTTTGCAGAAACAACCTCTGAAAGATGAATTATAGATTAGCGGATGGAACGTATTCAGCCTCACCCTGAAAGACTGCAGGGTACCCAGGTATCATTCACCATCTGACAATGATTTACTGCCGCTGTCAGATGGGTTGATTGGAGGGATCAACAATACAAAGCAAAAAAATATAAAAAAATTACTTTTCTTTCAAATCTTCTGCAGCGTGTAAATGCAGATGTCTACTGTAACCCAGTTTTGCCTTTGCCCTTCCTTACCTTCCCTACCAGCACCCCTGGTCATGCTATTAAAGGAAATAGGCTAGCAAATGACATGTCATAGTAACCCATTACAGCACCAATGATGGGGAAGATTCACTTATAAACCGCACCATAGTGCCAAAAGTATTGGGACGCCAGGTCATAGGTACGGTATGTGATTTTTGAGCATCACATTCTACATTTAGTCCCAATCTGATTCCCTCCACTCTTCTGGGAAGATGTTCTACTACATTTTGGAGTGTGCTTATGGATATTTGAGTTCATCAGCCACAAGGGTGATATGAAAGGCAGGTACTGATGTAGGTGAGGAGACCTGGGGTGCAGTCAGTGTTCACATTCATCCCAAAGGTGTTTAGTAAGAATGAGTTTAGAGCCACTCAAGATCTTCCCCTCCAAAGCATGCAAAGCATGAAGGAGCTCATTTTGTGCACAGGGGCATCGCCATGCTGGAACAGGTTTTGGTTTCCAAGGTATAAAGAAGTCTTGAGTGCCTCCAGCTTTGTGGTAACAGTTGGGAAAAGAACCACATATAGCAGGAGAGATCAGGTGACCCAGTACTTTTGGCGATATAGTGTCACAAGCACAAAGATCATTTGTTACCCATATGATTTACTCAATATCATAAAAATTAAAATTAAAAATAAAATAAAAATTTTTAAAAATGTTGATAAGTGAATATAGAAAGAAAGTAGCGTTCAAGAGAATATGTGGTACTCATGAAAAGCTCAGTTAGTCTAGAAAAATAGAAGGAACCATTTGTGGGAATTTATATTCAGGTCTAGCTGAGACTGGTGCTTAAGCACAGTCCCGTTCATCTCCGACTGCTCAGTCGGCAGCATGGAAACCGGTGCGTCACAGAGCTCCTGCCTGTCAATCAGACAATTTCTTTCACGTGTACTCAGACAGACGTCACCACCTAGTCAGAATAGGGATCATAAACATGGTTCGCTTTCTGTACTCTGTCTGGAGGACGCATGGCACCATTCCGAAATGATCCCAAATCTTGTTTTCTGCTTTGAGCTGCAAACCAACACCCCATATTCAGGAATCGAAATACTGTACATCACGCAACCTTTTCCTCAGAGTGAAAATGGATCGTTTCTCATGATGAACAGGATGAATGTGTCGTTTATCACACTGGATGTGGACGGATTTCGTTCTAAATCACGGCAGGATCATTTGCATATGTATGCATGCTGTATGGCGTGAAAATCTTGGTAGTCTGGGGAAAAAAATGAATGAAGAATGAATGTAGATGTTCACCCATAGTGTTACTAAATGATCCTGAAACTTCAGCTCTACAGTACATGACAGTTATGGAGAAGCAAGCATTTTTTCAGCCAACAATTTCAATTCAATTTGACATGTATTGCCCTTTCTGTTGATTTCAGCATATTCCTGAGGTACCATTGACCAGTGATCCCTTTATTGTATCTGGACCATACAATGGTCTGGACCAGACCCCCTCCTCATCTGAGTGACAGAATATCCATTCATTCATAGTTTTATCATTTCTAAGGTTATCAACTGTTCACATGGACATTTGAATGTGAAACCTTTCACAGCATTTAAACCCAAACTGTGAAGTTGAACCCTTGAACTGCTGCACTTGTTCCTTCACCTTTATAAATATGTTAAATTGCTATTACTGAGACAAAAAAATGGGACATAACATCTATCTAGACTTATCAAGAAAACAAGCATTTCAGTAAAAATTCTCAACCCGCAGTCTGTTTGCGTTCAGGATCCAGATGTAAAACCTGTGCGTCATATTTGCTTGTGTTTGTACCTCCATCTAGTGGTAGGAAAATTTACTACAACATGATTACGCAATCCTGTTTTTTTCTTTCTTTGCCCTCAGCCTTATACAAAAAAGTTTCTCTATCTAATGCTAATATTTCCAACATGCTTGATTCACAAATCCAGATGATCAGTAAAATATAGAAGTAATATATATATATATATATATAACTCATTGATTTACAGAAAACTAGTAAATACTATTATTTATTTCAATTTATTCCAATGTTATTCCAAACAACATACTTCCTGAAACTACCTGAAGAAAAACCTTTTTAAAAATCCAGACTCTAATAAGACATTTTGCATTTAAGGGTGATGTCGTGTAGCCTGAAAAAATAATTATAGTATTTTTTTATGCAAATGCTCATCACCTACAATTACCATATTTATTATCCACATTTATGTCCACAATTTTTACAAAATGACGTGTGGTGCAGTATACTGCCACCTATTGAGCATCTGAGGAAATATTATCCTATGTGTCTATTCAAATTCAGTTTTCAGAACGCTTCGGTTTTTCCACATTTTATGTTAGTTTTATTCCAAAGAAGATTAGATTCATTATTTTCCTCAAGATTCTTCAAACAATAACCAATTGAGACAACGTGAAAGTATTTACAACTATGACACTCAAAATTGAGCTCAGGTGCTTCCTGTTTCCAATGATCATCCTTGAGATGTTTCTACGACTTAATTGTCGTTCACCTGTGGTAAATTCAATTGATTAGACATGATTTGAAAAGGTGCACACCAGTCTATATGAGGTCCAACAGTTAACAGTGCATGTCAGAGCACAAGCCATGAAGTCCAAGGAATTGTTTGTAGACCTCAGATCTCAGGCACAAATCTGGGGAAGGGTACAGAAAAAGATTTAATAACCATTGAAGGTCCCAATGAGCACAGTTACCTCCATCATCTGTAAATGGAAGAAGTTTGGAACCATCAGGACTTCCTAGAGCTGAGCCGCCAGGCCAAAATAAAAGATAGTCAGGGAGGTGACCAAGAACCCGATGGTCACTCTGAAAGAGCTCCAGCATTTCTCTGTGGAGAGAAGAGAACCTTCGAGAAGAACAACCATCTCTGCAGCACTTCACCAATCAGGCCTTGGTAAAGTGGCCAGACGGAAGCCACTCCTTAGTAAAAGGCACATGACAGCCCACCTGGAGTTTGCCAAAAGGTACCCAAAGGAATCTCAGACCATTAGAAACAAAGATTAAACTCTTTGGCCTGAATGTCAAGCATCATGTCTGGAGAAAACCAGGCACTCATCACCTGGCCAATACCATCCCCGTAGTGAAGCATTGTGGTGGAAGCCTCATGCTTTGGGGATGTTTTTCAGCAGCAGGAACTGGAAAACTAGTCAGGATCTATGGAAAGATGCAATGTTCAAAGACAATGTACAGTGTTCTTGATGAAAACCTGCCCCAGAGCGCTCTGGAAATCAGACTTGTGCGACGGTTTATCTTCCAACAGGACAACGACCCTCAGCAAACAGCCAAGATAACAAAGGAGTGGCTACGATACGACTCTGTAAATGTCATTGAGTGGCCCAGCCAGAGCTCAGACTTTACCCTGATTAAACATCTCTGGCAAAATCTGAAAATGGCTGTGCACAGACGCTCCCCATACAACCTGGTGGAGCTTGAGAGGTTCTGCAAAGAAGAATGGGAGAAACTGCCCAAAAATAGATTCAATCCTGAAGCATCAAACTCAAAAAGACTTGAGGCTGTAATTAGTGCCAAAGCTGCTTCAACAAAGTATTGAGCAATACACAATAAGTACAATACATTAAGGATATAAGCATTTTTAGATGTTTCAGTGTGGATGAGCAACTGTGGGGAAATAATTGAAAACGATAGTGTGGACACAGAGCGTGTTTCATCGAAAATGGTGTAGCCTTCATCTTGCTCCACTGGCTCCTTTTAATATTGTATATCACCTGACCTTTGGTTAAATTTTGACCTCCACTTTGCTGTTTCATATTTTTAAGTTAAGTATGAGCAGGAGACCCTATTAGGTCTGAAGGTAGGAATGTGGGAACGTGGGGTGTGTGTACTCGCAGGAATCTGTACATGTGTAGCACCAGAGAAAACAAACACACACACACACATACACACACACACACACACACACACACATATATATATATATATATACACACTTTGGATCAGTTCAAATCCCTGCACCACCAAGCTCCCACTGCTGGGCCCCTGAGCAAGGCCCCTAACAATTAAATGCTCAGATTTATAAAAATGAGATCATTATGGTTAATGCAAGAAATTTGGAATGAATATCTGAAAAAATATTGAATCTATTTCAACACACATCACAGAATGCATTTCAGAGTATTTCTTTTTGAAGTGCTTCCATTTTTTTTTTTGTTTTAATAGAACTTTTATTTTGGACTTTTCATTTCTTTGTGAGGGGATAAACTCACAAAATCAGCAGGGGAACAAATAATTATTCTCCTACTGTAAAATATACAATACTTTTTTTACAATTATTATTATTATTATTA